>VYZW01007406.1:48748-76809 GCA_013401315.1 Balaeniceps rex | reverse complement strand
TCCATCAGTACCCTCAAGTCCTTCTCCGCAGGGCTGCTCCAAACCCACTCATCCCCCAGCCTGTATTGATATTGGGGCATTGCCCCACCCCAGGTGCAGGACCTTGCACTTGGCCTTGTTCAACCTCATGAGGTTCACACAGGCCCGCCTCTCCAGCCTGTCCAGGTTCCCCTGATGGGTGCAGTCTTGTAATTACATAGGCATACTCACTCTCCATTTTAAACTAAACAGCCCGGGCATTAGTAGCAGAATAGCTGCAGTGGCCTGGAAGCTAGCGAAATAGGAGGTGGTCACTTGAGGTGAATTCTATGATACGATAACTCTTATCTGAGCTAGCTAATTTTAAAAAGTGCCAACATCCCCATTCTAGACAACGCAATCAGTGAGTGCTGAAATAACCAAAACTAAGGACATTGGATGCTTCTTCCTTATGTATGAGCTTAAGAGGTGAACAGCTTCTCAGCATTCTCAAGTATCATTTTACCTTTTCATAAGCTGCTCCTCATGCCCTAGTACATTTATACAACTCTCTTATTTGTGAGGAGAATGCTTTGAATCCTCTGGAGAATCAGAACATCTCATCGCTTTTACATCCAGATTTAATTTAATTGCATATCACAGGGTTTTTTTAAGATGTTGGATCCCTTTCAGCAATCCTCTCACCTAACGTGGCTAAATTTCCTCTTGAATTTGATGTGAAAAATGCTTGAATAAGGAGTACCGTGAAGACTCAGTTCTCATCCTTCTATGTCATTAATAGTTATTAACTTGATTTCCAAAAGTGCTGAGCACCTAAAGCTCTTGGGAGAGATTAGCACAGGAACTGCTGATACTAAATTCCTCCTCTGGAGAGTACACAATACCTCAAAGTCATTGAGAGGGGCTGGGTGTAAGGAAAGCCACTTCTACACTACGCTCCCCTTCCAAACTGCTCAGTGGCATGAGGAAGAGAGATATAAGGACTGTCAGCAGACCAGGTGTGATTTCTTGCATATTGGGAAATCTTCAAAGGGACTGTCACTCAGGCAGGGTGACTCTGATATCATTGATGGCACTGCATGCTTCCATGCACAGCGTTTGGAGCTTGGTGACCCCTCATCTGGTATTCACAGTAGATCATAGCAGAACATGATACTTAGGGGTTAGGTTTCATCTTTTCCTTTAAAAATAGGAAATACAAAACCCTGATGTGACACTGAAGAGAAATATTCCAGAATATAGGAAACCTTCAAAGCTGCATAGAGTTCATGCACGTGTAGCATTTGCTATTGGTATGTTCTTTGTTAAATATAAATTTTAAAACCGCTGCGTTTGGATGCTTAATAATGGCCATTGCTGCCTCTAGCCTGTAGCCTGCAAAAGATTCATAATCCTTTTCTGGAGTCTTGATGATATGGTAAGAGTCATGATACTGGTGGAATCCTGGCCCTGGTGAAAAAAATGAACAAAACTCAGACTGGCTTCATTTAGATCCCAAAATTCACCTTGAATTCAGCAGTGGCAGAAGTGTAGTGTATATCACAGACTAGCTAAAATAGGAAAACCAACCTATTTTACTTTATTCAACTTTCGACTTCTGTGCTCAATTTCCCTGCTTTTTTGTTGCTTGCTGTCATTGTTACATATTTTGCTAGTTTTATTACTATTTATTATTATTATTTATTGGACTCATAAATAACTACACCCCAAATTAAGTTAATTTCCAAATTATTTTAATATAACTTTCATCAGAAATGAAAATTTCAGAAGCTTGTTATAATGTAGAGTATGTTCACATAAATAAGCATAAACATATGCACTCATATGTACGTCTGTGCATATATATGCATAAAAGTATGTAATGAGTCTAGATACTAGTTTTGTTTCTTGGAAAAGAATGTACAATATATTCAAGATGCAGTAATTTATTACTTTTCTTATTGCTTTAAAAAGCCTTGAATTCTTGTAGAATATGGTTTAGTGGGTCAAACATCCCCTTTCCTCTCATTTATCAGCCTTTTGATCTTGTGTCAGTTCTAAATGTTGGCATCCTTAGGCCATAACAGTGTGCTGCAAGATCACAAAAAGGCATAGTTATATCTTTAAAAACTTATGGGCATCCTGGTGCTACATCCCAGCATAGCTTAGCAGATGTGGTATTGAGTTCCCCCAAGTCTTCACTACCCCTTTGTCTATTTTTTTTTTTTATAGTTTTGTTCTGCATTCCTTCCACTCAACCTCAAGTAGATGGAAGCCTGTTAGTTTATTACTTACATATGTCTGCACCCTTTTACCTCAGCAGGGAAAGACAAAATATTGAGGAGGACTGCAGGTTTGGGATGGTCAACTAATCCTTCCCCACCTTGAACTAATCGCCAGGCTGATGTGTTATTGTGCTGAGCTCTGTTCTTCAGTGCATTGCCAGTGGGGTTTCAATTTGTAGAAGCATAAACAGATACTAAAGTAAAAAGAATGGTGCAGTGATTTGTTAGCAGAGTTCAGATCAAATTATCACAGCCGTCCCCTGCTGACAGTCCTAACAATTACCTCCTTTTTCTTGGTCTTTCAGATGTTTTCTGTTTTGCTTACATCTTGGTAAATAGTGTGTTTCTCACAGTGTTTTATTTATTTACCTACAAAAGGGAAAGAAATTGAGCATCCAACTTTCAAATGTCTGAATTTCTATATATTTTGTCCTAACTTAGATGCATGAAGTTTTTTGTTTTCTTTTTAAAAAAACAAATATAGCAGGAAGGTAACTAAAAATGTTTTCAGCTTTCTAGTGCATACCTGCGTTTATAAAATTTTCTACCTCTTTTATAGCTTTGATCATGACAGAACAGATCTTATTGAAATTTAAAAACTTTTGAGAAGAGCAGCTACTAAATAGGAAATGAATAGAATTTTATATACATTAAGCCAATATTAAGAGTTTAAAGCATTTGAGTGCGTTTTTGAAATCAAATCAGGCGTGTGTCAGTAGATATTCTTCTCTTTCTGTGGAATATAGTCAGTTGATGTTCTGTTCAGGTTGTCTGGAATTAACTTCAACATTTGTTTCCACTCTTTTTCTTCCCTTCCCTGTTTTCAACTCTTGACTTTCACTCTTGCATAGTTACATTTGTCTGCTTCTTACAATTCTGGTGGGACTGATTTATCATCATTTGCTAACATATCTGTCTCAAAATCTGAGCTTTGATCAGCTTGTATTTTATAACTTACATCTGTTCTATGTTTAACCTTTTGTAATGCTGTTTCTCAAAAATATTATCTAGTATAACAAAAGAATCATGTTAGTCTAAGTGTTCTGTTAAACCTAAAGAAAGAAAATCCTACATACCTGTCTATTTTGCTGTATTTTTGTTACGTTTCATAGTCTCTTTTTCATTAAATCTATAAATCTGTCACACACTTTTTCCTGTGATTGCTGCTGAACTAGAAACTCCATCTTCCTGTTCCTTCTCTAGCCCTTTTTTCCTGCAATTACAGCCGCTTGTGCTTCGCAGCATCCCCACCAGCAGCATCACTGCTCTGGCCTATTTGCTGCTGCAGGACCAGCTCTGGCTTCCAAAAAAGTAAATGCAATGATTAAAAGTACTCCAATAGTGGGCTGCAGGGGACAGCAGAAAGCTTCTTGATTTTGAATAAAACTGGACTAAAAATTCTGTCTGGGATTAACTCACTGACATTCATCCTTCCACAAAGATGGGTCCTTGAAGCGCAATAGATGAATAGTAGGTTTGGTGAAGCACTGAGACAGATCTGTATATTCTATTGCTACCTAATCTGTCTTCAAGAAAGGGGATTTCATTTAAAAGGACTTACTTTCAGACTGACACTGTCTTGGGTCAGACTGAGTAACACTGGGACAAGAGTGAGAGATGCATGAACAAGACCAAGGCCTTTAGAAAGTTGTAAGCTGTTTCCCAGGTTATAAATAAATGAACCTTGCCTAGCACTGATCAGGCTATTAACATTGATGAAATAATAAATAATTTCTGCTCAGGATTTTTTTCTCTTCCTATTTTTCCTTCCTCAGATGTAAGGGGGAGAAGTCAGCTCTACTTTGTTTCACTTTTGAGAGAAACGTAGCTGTCGTATGAGGGCCATCAGCAAGGTAAAACTGCCCCATGGTCCTTGGGGAGAAATGCTGCTGATGCCAGACTTGTTCTCTACACTGATGTGACTACACCAGTTGCCTGAGAATAGCCTCAGCTGTTCTCCAGCATCTAGGAAGCTTTTGAATTCCTTAGCTAAGCCAGTCCACAGCCACATTTACTATCTGTACATTTACAGATAGTAAATGCACAAACTGCCTGATCCTGACTGTACTGGTGTCTGGATGAATCTGGCCTGAGGACCCATCAGAGAAGAAATACCCACAAAAATCTAAGTAATTCCAACTCACATGTCTTTCCAATGCAGTAGAGACTTTTAATACAAATGGAAGTTTTATTGGCGTAGGGGCTGAATTCAGTCTTGGCATAAATGGATTCAGGGGGAGCTATGCTTGCTTGTTACAGCAAATTTTGGCTTCAAGAGTGGAGATATAAAGCACTGAGGAGCTATAAATTTTGAGCCAGCAAGGGCATTACAAAAAGCAGAACGATAACCGGTATGGCATCACTTCCTTCAAAAAGATTATGAGCTATGGAAAATGACTAGTTACTTTTGCTGCAAATAGCTTAGAAAACTTGGGCAGGTATGTTGAGTGTGTTGAATGGATCAGTGCCAGCAAATGCACCTGTGTAGTGATTAATTAGAAACAGCGAACCAAAGCATGGCCTTTCAGGTAGAAAGTAGCATACAGTATAATCAATGCATTTGGAATATATTTGGATGAAAGGAGAAAGTGGGATGACAATAACAGGAGCAGTTCATGAACGAAAGGTGGTGGTAGACCTAGAACAGAAGAGTAGCATTTACTGCTCTTTGTCACTTGAGCCACTTCTCAGGAAAGGTATGCAGCACTGTCCCTGTTTGTAAGTACAGACATGAAGACGTAAACCCAGGAACTGAATTTACTTTTTCTGGATCCCTTCCAGTACTGTAAATACAAGACTAAAGAGATGGCAGTTGACTATTCCCCTGTACACAGATTTCCCTAGTAAAAGTCTACACAGTAGATATTCATCCCATTTCATTTTTTGTCCTGGGAACTTGCAATATTCTGTTATGCATGATTTAATCTCAGAAACCATTCACTGTTGCTAAAATGTTAAAATTT
Source organism: Balaeniceps rex (assembly GCA_013401315.1). Classification (NCBI taxonomy): domain Eukaryota; kingdom Metazoa; phylum Chordata; class Aves; order Pelecaniformes; family Balaenicipitidae; genus Balaeniceps; species Balaeniceps rex. The sequence goes on along the minus strand of VYZW01007406.1, from coordinate 71,603 downwards.
GTACAGGTAAATTCTTTTATGGAGTTCTTGTTTGCTTCTATATTATTCTTTCTAAGAAGACGTAAATGTTGAGATAATTTATACCAGATAGAACAGAAACACACTATTTTCCTTTCTCAACCTGGCATTTAATGGTGTCGAACGTTTTACCTTATCTCTAGTAAGTTGCCTGAGCTAATTAATTTTTTGTTTTTGATGTGCACCAGCCATAGGCAGACCAGAACTGCATGTTCCTCTACAACAACCGCAGCTGACTTGTGGTTTTCATGTTAATTTTTATTTTGGTAGTATACCTGCATATGCAACTCCTTTGATGAAGGCAATATAGAAGTACTGGCTAAAAGTTACAGAATATATTTTTTGCTCAAAGGAGTTCATGAAATGTTTATCTTTGAAAAATGCAGAAGCCTATTAAAGATAAAAAACATAAACAAGTGTAAGGCACTTCTTAAAGTCTTTGACAAAGGTCGCAGGTGTAGGGAGGTCAAAGTGATATCTTGTTCTTCTAAATATTTCAACAGATAGACAGACTTTTGATTGCATTATCTATTAAAAAAATTGCTTTGAACCTTCCGCCAATGCAGACCACTTGTGCTTTCTCAAACCAACAAAGGTTCGGTCAGCAGATAAGAATTTCTGACCATGGAAGGGCAGCTGCTTTCCTTTCATCTTTCTTCTGGTTTGTATATGAAATGTTTGCTTAGCCTGGCCCTGCTATCATGAGGACTTTTTTTTTTCTTAATCCTCCCTCTAATTTGAATCCTACACCCAGTCTGCAAATAAGACATGAAGCAAATTTAGATTTCAGTAGTGCAGCATAATTCTGCTGGATGCTGAGTACTTCAGCCCCAGTTCAGCACAATACCTAGCCTTATCTGACTATGCGTATGCTTATCTGTAAGCCTAAACTTAAGCATATGATTAAATGCTCTGATTGATTAGGACTAATGATCCTCACTGAATTACTAAGCCCTGTGAGAGAAGTTTGTTTTACAGGCAATTTTGCTGTTGTTTTTCTTCTATTGTTACTTCCCACCAGAGGAGGTAATTAAGGAAGTGTTTGTTTTAAGAGCACCAGAGCAATTTCTGTAATTTTTTTTATCTGATTCTTGAAAATTCACTTGTGACCAGCCTTGTGTTTATTAGTCTTTTATTACATGTTTTTCTTCAAAAGCAAACATGATTTTTAGAAATTGTGCCAATGATATCCAGGTACATCTTTTCCTTCTCAAGAAGCTTAATCTATGTGCAATGTTAATGAGAAAAATATTAAGACAAAATGCATAAAATTGCTTTCTAGAAAGGTTCAATCTATATGTAAATGTAGAGTTGAATACAAGAGAACTGGCTAACAGTATCCTGAAGGAAAGATGGTATTCACGTAGACTGGATCATTATAAATGTGTGCTTTCAGATGCTGCCTACTTTAACATTATATGGTTTCCTAATGAGAAAAATTTGTGGTTTGTTTTACTTCCTTCTTGCTGTCTCTCAGCCCCTCTCTCTCTCTCTCTCTTCTTTTTAGCCAGCTAAGCCTGGTGTAGTGAGTAGTATCATGAAAGCAGGAAGAAAGTTTGAATTGGAGGTTGCTGATTTTTGTGTGACACCTGGAAAGGATGAATGTAAGGCAGTAACAGGTCAACTAATGATTTATGAGATTTTGACTTCCATAGATATTTAATAAGGATCTCTTGTCTGCATGCCGTATCACTTGAAACAGTGTGGGAATCAAAACTCAAAGAATATGTTTAAACAGGGAAAAGGCTGTCTTTACTGCAATGTTGGCAAGCGTTGCCTTCACAAACGAGCTTCCCCAGGCAGGCTCTGGGCAGGAAACAATGAAGTTCTTCTGTCTGTGTCTTGGAATAAGACAGTGCACTGATAAGTGCTTTAAGCACTGATTTCCGAATACCCAGTTCAGTAGCATCAGACCAGGAGACGGTAATGAAGGATAACAACTCCTCCCATTTTATCCATGAGGAAATTCTTCTGGATGGATTTGTTATGAGCAAAGTGTCTCACGGTCCTGCCTGTGTCATCCTAACCACCACAGTAAACCTTTTGTGGGACTTGACAAAGACAGGAATGGAGGGAGTTTGAAGACATGTGAAGGACAAGGCAGCAATCAAACCTTACATTTTCTGAGGGCTAAGGGATTCTATTTTCCCTAGCAGGATTCCATTAAGTTTTCTTAGCATTAAACTGCAAGTATTTTAAGCTACTGCACTCTGGAAGAGGAGCCATGTGCTTTCATGATGCTCAAACTTTGATCCTAAGTTGCTGTAAAGCTCCAGTTCAGCAAAATGCTTGTGTGTGCTTGATTTTAAATACATGAATACTTACAGTGACAGAATGGTCAAGAGCAGCATGAAGTCTACTTTGCGTCACAGCTAAGCCGGTATGTAACTTAGGAGTATGGTGTATTATCACTCTAGTGCACCTATTTCTATACAACCCTGCCTTGGAAATGCATTCCCTAGAGTTGGTGGGATTTAAGTGCATACTTAATTTAGGAAGAGCAGGGAAAGACTGCATATGCTTGATTTATATGCAGTTTATCTTCTGGTGGCCTAAATAACTTCTCACATCCTGATTCAAATTCTTAGGCTGTTTAAATGTTTTTCCCCCCAAGACTTAAGAGTTTTTCTGGAAACACTGTGTTGTTTCTTTCATAAAGCCATTATACTGTGCCTTTCAGATTTTTTTTTAACATCTGTGCATTTAATGAATAATGGCTGAGGTCTTCTTTCCTCATCTTTTATTGATTGAGGACTTTTTGTGCACCTTGTGTAGGACTACATATTTTTGCTCTAATGCCTTGCATATGAAAGTCTATGTGTGGTTATTTTCCAGATTTCTGTAAATAATGAAATCTGAGCTAGTTGTTTCAATGTTGAAAATTTGTATTATTTGAAGACAAAATCACTAGCTTGGAGTTCAGAGGGAATGAAGGTCACCCTGTGCAGAGAACTATGTTCTGTCTGCTGGAGAGTCTGACATCTGAGGATTACCACCTCTGTGATAGATGGGCCTGGATTTTTTCACAGGGGTAAATTTTGAATAATAGTCCTGATCTGGTACCAGTGGAATGAACAAGAGCTTGATAATTTACTTCAGGCTATGCAGAATCACAAACAATTGAGAAATGTAAATTAGGAAACCCAAATATTTTAGAATTAAGTCTCCACAGAACAACAGGATTTCACTGGTCTTTTTATTTTTTTCCATGATCCTTTGGTACCATTAAGCTTTCTACCTAAGGAAGATAAAAGGTCTGCCATGGCTTTCTTTGCTTATTTTTCTTAACGCTGAATTTTTCATAGGAGAATAAATGTTTTTGTCTTAGATTCATCTGTTGTCAAGGCTATCATTGATGATACAGCGTGGCTACTATCTGACATGTAAGGGGATTCTGCTGTTTTAGTGTCAACAGCAACTGTAAGCCCTTGCAGCCTGATTTCCTGTATTACACAGGTCACAGGATTTGATGAGGGTCACAGGAGGACCCCATAATAGCTCTATGTGGACAGAAGCAAAATACCAAGGGGAAAAATTATCATCAAGAGTATTAGTCAACAGTGTGTTGAGATCACGCTGTTGTTTCGATCATTTAATGCATGGTTGTACCAGCAGGTCTGTAGTTCCAATGATGGCAAACCTCTAGGAAAAGGATTGGATGGGGGTTCTGCCTCTCAAGAGTTTGTAGCTCTCTTTATCAATCCCATCCACATGGTGGAACATATTAATCATGGGACAATGTGAAACGCTGCCATTATTGCATCTAGACTTGTTGCGTTTACTCTCTAAGTCATGCATGCATGCCCCAAGTGTTAGTGTTTGAAATAAGTTTAACTTCTGTGATCACAAGACAGCATTTTGTTACTTTTGCAACATTTCAGTTGCTGAGATGCATTTTGATTATGCTGATCAAAGAGTCATTGAGCATTGGAAGTTCATATTGGCTGTGATTCTGTCTGACGTATTTTGCACTATGCCATGTCTAACCCTTTGTGATGATTAAACATTCATTTACACTGACTGGGGTGCCTGACAGTCTTACATCATAAAGCATTTTATTCAGTGCAAATTAGGATTCAGTATGCTCCTCTGTGGGGGATTTTCCCACTAATGACATATGTAAATAACACTCATTCATTCTAATATTAAGGGGAAAGGTACAGAAGCATGCAGATCTCCTAATGAATCTGTGTTATACCTCAGATGAAAGGAAAACAATGTGTTTTTCAGATGTTAATTTCGTTATCTACACATACTGTGTTCCCCTCTACTCCCTCAAAGTTGAGATACACAGAATCAGATTTATAGAGCCTTTATGTTCACAAAGACGGTTTGTCAGAGAGGTACCCATGCATGCACGCTTTCTGTAACAATATGGAATCCTTTCCTTCCACAAAGAAAAGGAAGAAATACAGCCATATTATTCAAATGTGAACCCTAATAAATTGGGCCCTTCTTTGTGTGTAAAACTTTTTTCCCTGCTCTTTCTATAGCAGTGTAACATGCAGTTTTAGCTCTTTAACAAAGCCTGATAGCTTCCGTCATTTTGTTATGCTTGTATTTTTATGGCAGCATGCCCATATGTAATGTAAAAGGTACTCTTCCGTAAGTTGATAGCCCTTGTCATCTACTCTGCCATGTTTTGCATTTATTTAATAACATTAACTTGCTTGGTTTTAAGAGAGCCACAGCAAAAATATCTTGAGTCTTAACATTTTATGAATGAGGAGTTTTGTTAATTTTCTCTGGCCTTTTACTCCTGAAGGCCTTTCTTTAGTTTCCTTTTTTCCCATGGGCTTAATGGAGGAGTGGGACAGGTGCAGGGCCAGGCTGGTGCGGGGCTGTTCTGCAGCGCAGCTGAGGCACGGCCCAGGCCTGGGCTGGCAGCCTGGGCAGAAGCCCCGGGTGAGGCTGGTCAGGGCCTGTTAAGTGCACTCGGGGCCCACTCTTTGGGGCCATCTCTCTCAGCTGAGAACCTGTAACCTCTGCCAGGGGAGAGCCGCAGGGCGGGTGGCTGAGTGCCGGGGACTTGTGCTGCGATAGGTGTTTTCCAGGCTCTGAGCAGGTACAGCCATAAGTAAAGAAAATGTTAACTCGCAGGGGCAAGAAGCAGAAAAACACAAGGGAAAGCAGGCCTTCCTCTTACGGCCATGCTAAATGGAAAGCCGGAGAAAGCCCCGGCCTGCCCCGCTCTGCTCTTCCCCGTCTGTGCCGTGAGGGAGGGACAGGCAGGGCCCCGCAGCCAGGCCTGCGGCCAGAGAGGGCTTCCTCTGCCGAGGCACCTGCGGGAAAGCTTGGTGCCTCTGGCTGCAGGGGGGCTTAAGGGGCGGGGGGAGCAAAGACGGGCTCCTCATCAAGACTTAATAATGTTTCTGTCAGTCAGTGGCAAAACTATTTTGGCTTCATTGGGAAAAAATAAGCTCTGATTTTCCTAACTACTCCATTGCTCACCGGCTGTGCTGAGACTGCCTTTTAGTAAAAGGAGGAGGATACTCCTGACTCAATGCTTTGTTTATTTCACCTGAAAACAGTATGAGTTGTCTGTTGTGAACTTCGGTGTTTCCTTCTTGTGTATTGGAGAAAAGCAATAAATTTGCTTTGAGAAAAAGAGAATTTTTTTTCCTTTCTCTTTTAACCAAGATTTAAATGTTTGCATTTAAAAAAACCAGCTGTTTAATGCCATTTAACCTCTATAAGCAGAGTAGTTATGAATGGTATTCTTTCTTTATTTTTTGCCATGAGGAATGAGTGGTGTTCCTTCAATTCTGTTTTGAGCTGAACTTGATGCAGACATTGGCTATAAATGGGTCAGGCAGTCATTGAAGTGAACAGTTGGCCACATTTGTGCTAACTCTGGTCTTTCTGTTTTTTTGCCAGAGGAAAAAGAATTCTAATTTCTATCAATCTAAATTGTGCTGGGCAGCATTATCAGCTGGAAAGACCCCCTCTGATTTGACAGGCCCCACTGTATGATGATTAATTACTACTCAGCTTCATTGGACTTTTCTAATTTCCTTTTGCTACTAGCTGTAGGCAACAAGCGATAAGTACTGCTCTTATTATTTTGTGCAAAGGAAAATGTCTATTACTGCTCTGTCCTACAAGTAATCAGAATAAAAAGACAGCTGATCGGAAAACCTGTGAGGATCATTCTGTCTTTATTTATCCTACCCTTGCTTTATTCCTGTGCTGCTTCTTCACAGAAGTTGTTTTACACAGTTGCCTGTCAAAATAAGAAGATAAAATCATAAGCTCTATCAAAGTAGTTGACATTTTGAAATTTGTATAATGATTTCATGGGAATTAATCCTCAATCTCTAAATAAATCCTCCTCAAAATGGTAATATAACTAGGAATCTTATACCACAGAATGTAAAACAATTCTTAATCTTCCTTTTCTATTTTGCTATAAATTTTATTATATTAGAAGGCTGCCTTGTTGAGAAAAATTATAGCATTATCGCCAAATGCAAGAAGAGTAAGTACTTTACGTAACACATTATAATAACGATTTTTCTGAGACACCAAATGCTCTAAAGTATACCAATAAAAAGGTGCATTACTAAGAACTTGCTAAGGACTTCACTGTTAGAGATAAAAATGGAAGCTTGCAACTTTTATATCTTTGTTTTTAATGAATCTTTTCAAATCATTAGGCAATTTCCAGTGAATTAATTCTAGAAAAGTCATCTGAGTTGCCTCTGTATTCTACACATTTAAGAGATGCCATAGAGTTACTTTCAGAGCAAAGATAGAAAATGGCTACTGGGTAATAGCAAAGCATGTCTGCACAGCGCATAGGAATGCTGTGCCAGGATAGAGGAGTGTATAATTGTAGTAAAGTTATGTGCTGTCTGGACTAATTACCTAAAGATGGGGCTTCTTACCTGTAGGTTTAGCGTGTGCTGCTGTAGCTTCAGTTTAAAAGCTGACTTGGTCACATCTGACAGGGGTGGATGTCCTTATCTGCACCAGATCTATTTTCAGAATGTTTCAACACTTGGGGATTTAGGAATAAATGGAACTTATGAAGCTAAAAGTCTGCCTCACCTTGGAACAGGGACTTTTCTAAACTGTTTCAGATGCTTCTGAATGTTACCCTGCTTTTTCTACCTGGAGACTTTTGTGAAAGGGTAGAATACCGATACACAAGAGAAGGCACTTGAAAAGTCTTCCAGGGAATTGTATTTATCTTGTTTCCGTAAGATTGGTTGTTCTGGCCTATTAAAAAATATTTCTTCTGATCAGATCCTTCCTGCTCTTTCTGCATGCAGTTAGAACTTCAGGTATTTACATGATTTTGATCAGATTTGTACAGCTACCACAAGAATGACTGAGTCAAGGGATGTATGTGAAGCTGCAGTTGTTGTGTTGGTTTTTTTCGTTCTGTTTTTAAACTGAAATGGAAGATGTTAGCAAGATTCTCCCTTTGAAAAAAATTTGGAAACTAGTTGGCTTGAGGCCTGAAATAGTGGGGGAGACTTTCTGAGGATGTAAATTCCAGGCCTACTGCAGTCTTTGTAAATATGGATGGCCTTTGTGTGGAAGATGTATACTGCTAGCAAGAGGGAGAGAGAAGGGATATTTGCATGCCACTTTCACATCTGCTACTGAACCCAAGAGTCTGATTAGTATCTGCATTCCTTTCCCCAAATAAACAGAGAACCAAATGGCTTGCAGATCTCCTGAAACGACACTTTCCCTGTCCAAAGCCTTCTCTATCCTCTTCCTTAGGTCTCTGCAGAGTAAGATTCAATGACTGGTAAAGAGACCACAGGTGCCATGTATGACTTCTTTTCCATGGTCACAGCAGGAAGGGACAGGAACTGAGCCCCTCTGGACAGAAAAACTGGGAAATGATTTCAGGGTGGCTGATCCAGTGTAAAGCTTTCTGACCACTGACAAGGAGCCAGTTTGCCTAGCACATGCTCAGCATATCTCTAATTCACATCACATGATTCAGAATATTGTGTAGAGTTATTTTTTTCCCCAGCTGTAATTACTTTTATTTTTGTTTTGCAGCCAACAGAAGTAAATGTATTGGCAATATATGGGCAACATAGCTGCCAGTGCTGTTTTGCTTGACACAAATACAGCATTGTTATTCACAATAAAGCACTTGTGATATTGTCATCAGACTGGTAGCACTACTTTGTTAGGGACTTCATGCAGTTAATCTAAAACGGACTGGATTATATTCTTTCCTCCAACTTTATCCCCTTCAGAATCTGGTGGTTATTGTTCTCTTGGTTTAGGGTAGTTCACCCTCAATGGGAGGGAACAAGGAGCTGAGTGTTTCACTTGAGAAGAGTATTGTAGTTCAGGCCTCTGTGTTCCAGTGGAAAATACCTTGTAAGTATGTCTGTTGAAAGCATCTCTTAATTATATAGTCTTATTGGTAGCAAATCAAAGGTTAATGAGTAGCTCAACAGGTATTGTGAAGTGCTCTTTAGTTGCTAATGTTTCTAGTGGAAATACTGTATACTGTACCAGGTTGCAGTATAAAGTATGGCATACTTGTCCAGCAACTGTAATTATGCTGTCCTGTTCATAGAATCATAGAATGGTTTGGGTTGGAAGGGACCTTAAAGATCATCTAGTTCCAATGCCCCTGCCATGGGCAGGGACACCTTCCACCAGACCAGGTTGGTCGAAGCCCCATCTGACCTGGTCTTGAACAATTCCAGGGATGGGGCATCCACAACTTCTCTGGGCAACCTGTGCCAGTGCCTCACCACCCTCATAGTTAAGAATTTCTTCTTTGTATCTAATCTAAATCTGCCCTCTTTCAGTTTAAAGCCATTACACTTGCCCTTGTAAAAACTCCCTCTCCAGCTTTCTTGTAGTCCCCCTTCAGGTACTGGAAGTCTGCTATAAGGTCTCCCCAGAGCCTTCTCTTCTCCAGGCTGAACAACCCCAACTCTCTCAGCCTGTCTTCATAGGAGAGGTGCTCCAGCCCTCTGATCATCTTCATGGCCCTCCTCTGGACTCGCTTCAACAGATCCATGTCCTCCTTCTGCTGGGGTCCCCAGAGCTGGATGCAGTACTCCAGGTCTCACGAGAGTGGAGTAGAGGGGGAGAATCACCTCCCTCAGCCTGCTGGTCATGCTTCTTTTGATGCAGCCCAGGGTATGGTTGGCTTTCTGGGTTGCAAGCACACATTGCCAGGTCATGAGCTTCTCACCAAACAACACCCCCAAGTCCTTCTCCTCAGGGCTGCTCTCAATCCATTCTCCACCCAGCCTGTAATTGTGCTTGGGTTTGCCCTGACCCATGTGCAGGACCCTGCCCTTGGTCTTGTTGAACTTCATGAGGTTGACGTGGGCCCACTTCTCGAGCCTGTCAAGGTTCCTCTGGATGGCATCCCTTTCCTCCAGCATGTCAACCGCACCACACAGCTTGGTGTCATCGGCAGACTTGTTGAGGGTGCACTCGATCCCACTGTCCATGTCGCCAACAAAGATTTTAAACAGCACCGGTCCCTATATTGCCCCTAGAGGAACTCCACTTGTCACTGGTCTCCACTTGGACATCGAGCTGTTGACTGCAACTCTTTGAGTGTGATCATCCAGCCAATTCCTTATCCATTGAGTGGTCCATCCATCAAATCCATGTCTCTTCAATTTAGAGACAAGGATGTCATGCAGGACAGTGTCAAATGCTTTGCACGAGTCCAGGTAGATGATGTCGGTTGCTCTTCCCTTATTCACCAACACTGTAACCCCATCGTAGAAGGCCACCAAATTTGTCAGGCACGATTTGCCCTTAGTGAAGCCATGTTGGCTGTCACCAGTCACCTCCTTATTTTCCATGTGCCTTAGCATAGTTTCCAGGAGGATCTGCTCCATGATCTTGCTGGGGACAGAGGTGAGACTGACTGGCCTGCAGTTTCCCATGTCTTCCTTTTTTCCCTTTTTAAAAATGGGGGTTATGTTTCCCCTTTTCCAGTCAGTGGGAACTTCACCAGACCGCCATGACTTCTCAAATATGATGGATAGTGGCTTAGCAACTTCATCCACCAGTTCCCTCAGGACCCGCGGATGCATCTCATTAGGTCCCATGGACTTGTGCACCTTCAGGTTCCTTAGATGGTCTTGAACCTGACCTTCTCCTACAGTGGGTGGTTCTTCATTCTCCCAGTCCCTGCATCTGCCTTCTGTGACTTGGGCATTGGTGGCTTGAGCACTTGCTAGCAGAGACTGAGGCAAAAAAGTTGTTGAGTACCTCAGCCTTCTCCATATCCCAGGTAATCAGGTCTCCCATTTCCTTCTGGAAAGGGCCTGCATTTCCCCTAGTCTTCCTTTTATCACCATTCCATCATTATAATCTGAATAGGATAGCACATTTAGAGTTTGTTCATTCATAACTACTTTGTAGAGATCTGGATGACTGAGGTACATATATGCATTAAAAAGCTTATCTTGGGGTCATCAACAGCTATGAAGCAAACTGGCTTCTTTTCGCAAGTAAGATGTAATATTTATGTACTGTTGACAGGCACAATTTTTCTTCTGTGTTTGTGGATGAATCACTGTACAGTTTTGTTTTGCCATCTGTATCTTTGTATACTTAACCAATGTATGGGTGAGTTCCTGAGAAGTGTCAAAAAGCAACACCAAGCACAGTGATAACAAGGCAGGCAGAATTTCTTCATCCCTTTGACAAAAGGGTCTGCCCCCAGTACTAACAGTTCCCACAGGGGGTGGGAAGGAAGTGGGCAACTGTCCCTCCCACCTAACATGAGTCTGCAGCTGCACAAAAGGAGATGTGCTGCTTTAATAGTTCAGGGAACACCAGGCAGTGTTATGCCTCCCTGAAGCACGAGGACTTGTGATTCACCTACTGCAACATTGGTCTCAGCACCAGCCGTAACTGCTACTGCTGCTACTGAAACTTCCTCTTTAGGTTCAATGACTTCATATTGTTCAAGGTCAGACAGTGAATAAGTCTATGTCAGAAAAAAGAAGCTAGGATCCTTTCCTGGCGATACCTTCCAGGCTGCTTTGCTGTTCTAACAATATTTGAATAGATTCAAAAATGTATTCCTTTGCTACATATGAAAGTAGGACCTTCCAGCTCTTTCTAGGATATTGTTTCTACTTTTCTACACAGCTATTTGCCACAAACCTTATTTTCAAGTTGGTCAGTATTTCTTGTTGCTGTAAAATAGTGTATGTTGTAGTGTTTGTCTTATCAATGCAGTGATAAAAAGCATCCTCAAATTAACTCCTCTTTAAGGAAGGAAAATAAAAACACAGTCTCTGGGTAGGTGTTGGAGGAAAAGGAATTCCCAATATTATTATTTATTTGAAGTAAATGATTTTTGAAATACAGAGTAATTGAGTAAAACCTATGCAATATTTTTTGTCATATGCAGGCCAGATAATTATAGTATAGAGTTTATGCGTTTAATTTGGACTAATTTAGAAAGTGAAATATATAATGGTACAACTGCTTTGTTCTTTTTCTAATAAAAGGTAGGAGCTTTTGAGTGTTATTAGACTGAGATAAGCTAGGCTTCGGTATAGCACAATTTTGTATGTCTGAACTAGCAAAAGCCTTTGAAGTCCTATGAATCTTTCTGCTTGTTAATTCTTCCATTTGTTTGATTTTTGGTAGAAAGAAAATGAAAGAATATGATGAGATTATGGCATTTTAAGTCAATATTTATTAAAAAATCAATCTCGATGAAAATCTGCCCATCCCTCTAATTAGACGAGGCAACTTGAGGTTGATTTTTAATTGCAAAAGTAATTACACGGAGCAGATAGCCAGTGACATTTGATTATCTAGGTGATTGATTAAAAAGCCTAGCTCACAGAGCAGATTGTCAGCCAGGGGAATCGAGACAAAAGAGCAAATTAAAAAAGTTGTCCTGTTAGTAATCACAAAATTCAAGGATGAAATTACAAAGCTAAACACCTCCAATCCACGTCATCTTCATCACTCAAATGTCTGCAGCATGCCTGAGCTCAAAAAGGGGCGATAAAGAAATGGATTACTTTTAAAACGAGAAAGTATTCAGGAAATATAAAAATGAAAGAGCAAAAGCACTGCTGAGAATAGGGACTTCAACCACACAAGCAAAGAAATAAAAATTTCTCTTCATTGTGGCAGAGTTCATTTTCCTTGTGCTCTTATGAAAGCTCATTAAAACCAAGCAAGGTTAGTCAAATTAAATGAAATATGTTGGGTAACAAAATATATTTTTAGTGACAAATCTTAATGATTATTTAAGAATCTAGTCTATATTATCCCTTCCTTCTCGAATATATGTATTTTGCAGTGGATATTAATTTAATTTTCTAATACTTTGGATTATTTAATATTATTTTAACTGATCGCAGTCTGTAACTAGAATGAGTACCACTGATGCCTTTCAGTAAAGAATGTTACAAAATGCTTGTGAAATTCATGTATAAGGTGATGTGAATAAAGCAGGGAAACAGAAGAATTATGTTTGCTTATAATATCCCATTTTATTTTTAATTTTATGATGCTTACCTCTTGGGGCTATGCTATTCTTGTAAGTTGGTCCAATGACTTGCTGAGCTACAAATCCTAAATTGTGAAACAGATCCTTACAACAGAAGGTTTTGATGTAGCTTGATGTACAGCATGCTTCCATTGACTCTGGAGGCTTCGAATCAAGTCCAGTGTGTGCTTTTTTTTTTAAAATGACAAAGTACTGTTGTGTTTTATCTGAATTACCAGATTGTTTTGGCCAAATAGTCTTTGGCAGAACCACTCCAGTCAGCTCAAAATGGTATTTAAGCCTGAAACTCATTCATGAAAAATAACTGCATTTTCTGAAACATCACGTGACTTCTTGATATCACTTTTCTGTCATTTAAACAACTGTCTGTCATTTGCTATACCATAGGTGCCTGAAAAGTGGTGCAATAGCAAGGGGTGAGATTGAACAGTGATTATTCTTTAATTGAAACCAGAAATATATGCATATAATATTATAATCTATGTTATTAGAATAAAACAATAATATTATAATCTATTTTATTAGAGTAAAACAACACAGAAAAGAGGAGAAAGGCAGTGAAGTTGTTGTAAGCATCCCATCCAGGGTCAATTAGTGTATAGCCTTTCGGCCTTTAGAGTCCTTCAGAGCTCAAGTGCAGCTAATATCAACTGGTAGCAAGTGGTGGATTTACCATTGTGGCTGTCAGCATCAGGCCCTTCATCTGCTCTTTAGCAGTCATTCAGTGAAATCTTTGTGATCCATTTACTAATTCCATAGAAACAACCTGGTTTTCTTCTTCCATGGTGTTGTCATTAAGAAAAAGAAATGATTACTAGACTGTTGGATTTGTTAAATGCCAGCTCTCTATTGTTCTTTTATGAGGCTCTATTACCTGTCACCCATCAAAATGTAATCTGACAAAGAGTAAAAAAAATTCAATTGATTAAAGGTGCTTCTTGCATATTACAACACTGTATAGCGTTCCAGGTTCCTGATAGGCCTTTTGCATAAAAGCACATTAATACTGAAACAGAGATGGATATAGGCCTTGGTGAGTTTCTAGCTTCGTGACTTTAGGGGGGGAAAGAAAATTGAAAAATTGCAGGAAAGGCAAATTATTAAACAATGACAAGGTCGAGTCAGTTTTGGAAATGTGAAATTGGCAGCCTCAAGAGAGCAATTTGAATAGAGTAATGCCATAGAAAATTGGTATCCATTTTCAGTACAACAAAATGCATAAGGGTGTGTTGGGTTCTTGGTAAACATTACAACAGTAGTCTTTGTTTCTCTTTCAGCATTTTGAGGAGGTGGGGTGAATGCAGCAGACAATTTTCTACAAAAGCAACTGGCTCTTTGTTTAACAAACAAAATGTCAAAAAATTTACAGACTTTGGTATTTTCAAAGCTTTCTGCAGACTATCTCATCTCCCTGCTATTTCTGAGACTCAAAGCAGTCACAGAATAAACTCTGTCTTGCGTATTACAGCTCTGTTAAGTCTAATACTAATACCTCTATTTATGATGTTTACAGTTTATGTATCATTTTATAGACAATGTCTTGTTCGCAAACTAAATAGTCTTTACATGATTGTATTTACAATTGTCTCATTTTCTCACATGGAAGCTACTTCACAAAAATGGACTCTTGTGTTGTATGGACACAGAACCCTCATCCCAATTTTCCAAAATAGCTGCTTCAGGTGATCTAATGTCTATGATTTTTCTGACCAGTTTTCAGTCCTCGACAGTCTGAGTACCTCTGTTTTTGCCTTTGCCTGCATTAAACAAGAAATTCAGATGTTGGTAATTAACTGGAGTTCCCCTGCTGCCAGCCCAAATTCAGTTCCAAAAAGCCCTGTATATTGCTACTTCTGCATTTGTTAACAATGTCCAGACAACAGGTCTGCAATTAGATTCCCATCTGTTAGGTTGAGCATTTAGCATAGCCAATGGATGCAAATGAACTTGGGTCCCTCAGTGCAGTGGATCCCTAACTAGCAGTATTATATTTGAAAAGAAATTTAGCAGTAAATGACAGGGAAGAAGATGAGGCTTTTAATAATACAGCAGCTCTAAAATGTTTAAATGAAAACAGTAAAATACTGTTGCTACTTATGATGGTTGCTCTAACAAATCTGAAAATATATTCAAATATTCCACTGCTTTCCTCAATGTCTTGAATGCTGCATTAGATTGAGGGGAAAAATGCTAACTTTAAGTGTTAGGTGTAGTGCTTACTGCATAAAGTAATGCTGCACGATTATATAAATGTTAGAATTCTACACTAATTATGGCTTGAGACTCTTAAAGGAATGCTTCAAGATATTAGATACTTTTACAGGATAAAATGGTAAAGGCAGAGAGATGCATTTTTAGAAATTCTTGTGTTTAATCTCAAACTGCAATTTTGTATCAGTTCTAACAGTGTTATAATAAGGGATAATCCTACCAAGTCCATAGGCTGTGTGTTGGAGGATTAGCTAAAGCTTGCATATTTAAGTGTTTCATTTTCTACTGGAATGTCTATAAAATAGACAGTAAAACCCACTTAAACTAATACCTGTTGAAGGGCTAAAACAGTAAGGAAAAAACTTCTGTGCAAACTCAGGTTTTCTATAAGTATTCATTGTATTACTCTTTTGCCTTTTCAGAATTTGTAGGTCAAAAAATAAATATATAGTACATGAACATAGAGTTAAAAAGGCTTTTTTCTTATGCATTAAAAATGTAATAATTCTGGTGTACAATGAGTTTATGTGTTTATATTAATTTCTTTAAATAATATTTATAGCTTAGAACAAAGTCCTAAACTAATAGTAAAAGATGCATTTCTAAAGTGATACTTGCAATTATTTCAGTGCCTTAGTAAAAGGAGAGAATATTTCTACATTATAAAAACAGGGGAATGTTTTTTTGTGGAGTTTATTATGTACAGAGTTCAAATTTACACAGGTTAGTTTTTATTGTGGCTTCTTTTTTGTCTTTGATAGTGGTAATGAGCATTTCAGATTGTGTTGTGACTTTTTTCAGCAAGAGTTTTCTCATAGTTGTCAGTGGGATCTGGACTGCACTACATATTTCTTACTGGAGCAAATACTAGGGCGACGGAGAGAATCCCGAAGATACCAAAACAATTGGCAATATTACAGTTTAAGTTAACACCCCCCCCCCCCAAAACCCCCAAAATCCAAACTCCTAAGGTCAACGTAATATTTTGGGATTTCGTTGTTCTACCTGCCAGATGTAATGACATGGTTCGTGGCCCCAACATCTTTACATCCAAGGCAGATAAAGGGGTGAGGAGATCTGTTCAAGAGCACAGAACACTACCCTGGCAGGGTGGAAATGGGAGTATCCAAATTCCATTTTCTCAGCGCAGAGCGATGCACTGGCCAGTTGCGCCAGTAAAGCGCATTCTTGCTTCATAAAGCAACTTGGGTTTCCCAGTATACGGAAGAGTTAGAAGCAATCAGAATGTCCTGTTGGCTCATAGAGCTTTACGTTACGAGGTGGGTCTGCTAAGTCTTCTTCATGGCTTAAGGTTCTGAAAATAGCACTGTTCTGGTGAGGAGAGTGAGCTTTGATCATTGCTGGCTGATTCAAGAGCAGTGTCAGCAGGGTTATACTGCTCTCCCTGCTTGAGCATAGGACTATATTGCTTGTATGCTTGGGGCAAGATGGAAACATGCCTATTGGAAGGATGTGCTCTGCTCTGCAGAACCAAGTATGACTTTTGCATTGAATAAAAGCAAATGGACTTAGAGATTTTTTGGGCCCTTCGAGAAAAATTGCATCCATTTGTTTCAATCTAGCTAGCAGTGTCGGATTGCTCAGGATGAGATATATTGCTGCTTGTCACCATGACAAAAGTGCAGATCTTTGCCTCCATGGGATTTGACTTTTCAGGGCCTGACAGAAGATGTGTGGGATCAGAATTCCCTGCCAGGCAAGCTGTTGGTCCAAGCATGCTACAGGCAGTGTGGGAGCTTGTGATTGCCTGGTCCGTAGCCTGCTAATCTTCCAGATTAGTCTATGCTTTCTCCCCTGGGGGATAGAAGGCCATCAGCAGAAAGCAAGAGCAATCCGTTGCTCTTTCACTGACAATAAATGGATAGTGATTGTAGCTAGAAACCTTGTCACAGTGCTATAGAGATCTGGGAGTATATGTGGGTACGGTGTTTTAGTCAGTCACGTTTTTCTTTCTGTTCTTAAATAGAAAATTATTTGTATACACAGGTGATGGAGGGACTGTGTATGGGAAGGAGGGACTACAGGAGTGCATAGATGCATGAAGAGGTTCTTTGTGAAGGAAGTTATGCTATTATGCCATTAGTATCTCCCCCCAGCAGTAAACTGGGGACATCCTCTGGTTCTTGTGCTTTGAAGGAAGCATTGGTCTAGGTAGACACATGCAATGGGGCATAGCTCTGGCTCAGGGGAGTATTGTGGGCTTATGTGCTCAGACGGCTGGCAGTGAAGAGGTACAAGCCCTGGGGGCCTCTACTGTCAGATGGCGCAAAGGACCAGTGGCAGGACTGAAGCCTTTGTCCAGCTCTGATGGTGGCTGTAGGCCACAAGAGGCAGCAAGTTCCTCCACCAGCCTACCTGCTGCCCCATTAGCCAGCGGTGTGGTGTGTGGGCACGGCTGGGAGCACAGACACCTCTGAGCTTGCAATGGGAGCCTTTCCACACCTGATAACTTTACTATGCTTTCAGATTATATGTCCCTATTTCTGCCTTCTAAATCAGAAAATGGCAGCTCCACACCACGCTAAACATTGTACTTTCTTCAGTTCTCTTTTTGTGCATTGCTTTGCTTGGTTTAAATATTGGTCTCATGTGGAATAGCCTCTTCTACTGAGAGTAGCCATGTGTTTGTGACTGGGACTCAGGTTTTTGGTGTGTGGTTCTTGCTGTGACATGGGTACTTCTGGAATTTTGAATGAGTGCAGTTTTGCTGTTTGCCTCCTTAGGTGTAAAGGCTCACCATCTCTTAACTGGCTTATACTTTCCAGAACAGTAAACTCCTGGCGGCTTGCCACAGTACAAGTGACAATTAGCTACTTAATCTGCACGTTTTCCAGAAGTAGTGTTTTCTTAACACACGTGACCACTAGTTTCGCATTCTTGATTTCTTATTTTTGAATTCTTCAACTTCCACAGATTTTTCTGATAGCTTTGTGTTGTTTAATGAGGTTTTTCTTTTTTTAATTTATACCCAGGCTTTCTCCCTTTAATAATAAGCACTTCCAAGTTTTCCGGCTACCTTCTTTCTTATTTCATTTGCGTTGTTATTACCTGGAGGTAGGTCTAATGACAGGAGCACAACATCAATGTCCTGCATTCAAGTAAGGAAATTAACCTAATAATTGTCTTTTAAATGCATTCTTTCGTTACACAACTCGTGGGGGCGAGGGGCAGAGGTCATTTAACTCACACAGTGATCACATTGTCATCAGCATAGAAAACCATTATCTCAGTAGGTTATAGCTAATCCCACTGATAGCATTTTAACCAGCCTAATTTTTCTAATGAAGGAAAATATTGATGAGGTAACAAAAATTGGTCAAAAGAACCTATTTAATGAACACCAACTAATCAGCATGGCTAGAGTTCCTTGGAAGAAGTGTAGACAATTCTTGCTCCATTCCCACTGGAAATATACCTGCCAGCCCTTTGTTACTAACGTTTATTCTTTTGCTTGTTTTGTGGCACGGAAGACAGCTTGGCTTTTAGTATTAATTTGTTACTGCATATCTTCCTGCTTGCTTTCTGCCATAAAGGTTATGTCCACAATGATGTCAAAGGGGTGACTGCAGCCGATTTAGGCATGGCTGAGTAAGATGTGGATCGCTAGCTCAAGAACTGGTAGCAATCCGCCTATTTTGGTGTGAGGTGCGGGTTACAAAAATGCACTCGCCTGAGTAAGCACTGGAGCACTGAGCAGCACTGAGCTCTGTGTGCTGCAGCTCAACCACAGGCTGCCCTCAAGCAGGCAAGTGTAAAGCTGGCTCTGGTTTAGCTAAACACGCTTCAGTTACCCCTTTGACTGCCATGTAAACTTACTCTCAGTGAGCTGAGCTGCTTTGCTGCAGCTCTGTTTCTGGCATGCAGCCTGATTCTCCACAGATTTATCTTAATGGAGTTGACTTTTCTGCATTTGAACTCTGGTTTGCTGCTTCCTAGGGCAGGGGCTTTACCTGTCCTCGCGGTCCTCCTCACAGCTTTGCCTTTTCTGTCTGTCCCTGAGCCCCTTCCATTAATACGTTGCTTCTTTGTTTTCCTCTCCAAACATGAAATGCTGACACTTTTGAGACCATTTAGTGTTGTGGAGGCAGGAGCAGAGATCGTGGGGCTACATTAGTTATACCTCTGAAGCTTGATAGCAAAACTTCCATTCAGAATGGGCTGTGCCTTGACACACCAAAAGTTTTCAGTCTCAACCACAGCTTGTAAGTGGTTCAGGCTGTATTGGATCAACACTGTTTTAATTTGGTAGGAGGTTGTCTTCCAGCACCCATTCAGTAGACTGTTGGATTTGCTCAGTCTTTGGGAAGTCAGTATTTTTCTTTACAGTGGGATGTTGCTTCAGGACAAACTGTATTTACTCTGACAGTCTACTCTATGATCTCAGTTTGCACCCAGGTGGCTGCACACCATACAGAGAGGGGAAGGCTAATGGTAGTGTTTGACTCTGTCTACTCTGTGTGACCCCACTTCAGACTGCCTGAACCTGAGAGACAAGATAGATGCTGGTGCATTTTGGTCTTCTATATTAAAGGCCCTACTGTGATCTTTGTCCTGCAGGTACTACAGCCTTTCTGCACACTGGTGTGTGCTATAACTGTAGCACGTTATTATAATAATCATTATAATTATCCTCTATATGTAGTCCAAAATAATCTGATTGTTATAAAAGAGAGTTAGGATGGGAGAGAGTTAAGTAAGACAGAGGTAAACATAGATGGCATCTAGTGAGAGGAGTTCATGTGTGACACTGGTGGCATGTGAGCCACAGGAAGAATTCTGGTTTCTGGCCTGAATGAAAAAGGGGAAAGAAAAAAAAAAGTGAACATTTTTACTTCTCTGGTTTATTATTTGCCCTTTGATAGCCCCTATCTTGTTGACAAAGAGGAAGAGAACTTCTACCCTCACTAGTTTCTTATTATTGCTAAACTGCTATTGAAGCACACTGGAAATTAATTTACAATCTGTTTCACATTCTCTGTCACATAGGAAATCGATATTCGAGCAAGACTGTCACCTCCAGAAGTAAGCCACAGTACCAGCTTCCTTCAAATACTTTTAACATTAAGCGTTGCCCCCTGGCACGTACCCTTTTCCCAGTCCCACTCCACCCCGGCTCCACTGGTCTGTGCTCAGAGTGTTAGGCAACAGTTTTTATTAACTGTAATAACAATATTGCAGAGATGGCCCATTTAAACTGAAGTCCTAGCATAGCCCTGCATTTCACAGCTGATTCATATTGACGAGCACTGCTTACCCTGTGAACTGTAAGCTGCTGGAATGAGCAGAGCAGCTGCGGTTTTCTTTCAAGTTACAGGATCCAAAGGCAGCAGTAATTGTTTTTGAAATGTTTCTTTTTAGTATTATTAAATAAGTTCATTGTATACGTTGAAACCTGGATCATTCCTGCTCTGATTTGCTTCCCTTTTCATTGCCAGGCCTAAAGTGCAGGAACAGTGTGTGTGTTTTGGATTGCTTCTAAGCCATAATAAAAATACCCTTTCTGCAGGGAGAGGGTGCCATCTCTGCCGTTTCCTCAGAAATATGTAGTCCATAATTAGTCAGGATTTCCAACTTGGAGTGCTAAATGGAAGAGACAGGATGAACAAGAAACCCAACAAAATAACTAGATTTTATTTAAGCTAACATAAAAGTGTAGAAATATGTTAGTTGTATATTGTGACAGATTCTAGCCCAGCCTAATTCAGTTCTTCATGTGTGTATTGGCATAGGGAATCAAAGACTGCTTGAAAAGATGTGTACAAAGTAAGGCACTTTACCAACTGTCAGGAACTGCTTTGAAACACATCCTTACCTCTAGATACTATCTACCTTGAGGATGTACACTGTATATGCTCTCTTCAGCTTAAAGGCCCCAGGCTTGAGTAGCAGCAGTTACTCTATCTTCCCCCAAACCCTTGTAAATTATCACATATGCGCCTTGCAGCACCAGGCTGTTTGCTCAGCAGGCAAACACAATGCAGCAGCATTATTAAATTTCCATGAAGTTTACCAAATTTGCAGGATCAGTAGGGTGGACCCAACAGGGAAGCTCTCCTACTGCCTACAGCACCTTTAAAGCAGCTGATGGTGCCGCTGATACTTTGCATTCTGCTGTTACTCTACTGCTGTAGCCATCTACTTAATCTCCACAGCAAAGATTAGTTTATTCGATTAAGTCTGTTCCCTATAGACCATCCCTGTAGTTCCTTGGAAGGCATCAAGACTGTGTGTCTCCAACCTTTTACCAGCTAAAAAGATTCAATAAAGTAATCTTTTCCCCCTCCTTTTATATGATTGGAAAATAAATTGAAAATGAATTTCAGTTATTGCTTGTGTTTTAAATATGAGATAAAGGTCAGCCCCCTCTAGCTATCTCCATAGATGGAGATTAACATGAACATGTTCCATTATAAAATCATATAGCAGTTTTGTAAATCTGTCAAGTCATCTACAAATATATAATTAGTCTGTTAGATTTTGAAATCAATAAACAATGACTTTTCAGTCCTGTGCCTAGAAAGCTTTGCTAGAGAGTGCTTTAGGCATAGGAGCCCAAATAGCAAAATGTTTGTACTGTATACACAAAGTTGTTCTGTGGATCTGTTTAGGTGTCGAAGGTTAATTGAAAATTAGGTGTATGTGTGCTTTTTTTTATTACCTCTCTTTTTTTTAACTCTACTTAAGAAAAGAAGCCAATTTTAAACTTGGATCTTTTTGTTAAAGGAGTGTGTCAAACAGTGGATGTTCAAAGTGTAAACTTCCCATTTTTCTTTTCGTAGTTGGCTACAGTGAGATGGTGACTGTGAATGTTTGTAAGGGAACATTTATAGACATATTTATACAAGGCCTGTGTGCACCGTTTGTCATCACTGTCACAGAACATGATTTCCCGGGTCAGAAAATTGACTTCAAAGCTTGACCCTGAAGATTTGACTTGCCTGTTTGGTTATTCTGGTTCAAGATGTGATGTCAAAAGCTGTCCTATTAGTGGCACCTTTTCACATTTAGTTTGCTCAGGTTGATAATAATGATACTGGAAGGACCGCATTTTGATGTTGAAAGAGATAGGGGAAGGAGCACTGCTGCAATTGATGGTGTTGACAGTAGGAGGTGAGATTGGGAAAAGACATATTAAAATGTAGATATTACTTTAAGTGGCAACATTCCTTTGTTAAAATGCTATATATCCTCATGAAATTAATTTTATTGGTGTATCCTGTTCCTAAATTAAGTAAGATTTTTTTTTTAGGCACTGTTTAGATACCAGTTGCAAATATATACATATGTGTGGTTTGAATGCAATTTTTAAAGTGGATTAATTAGTATACACTGATTAGAATGGATTACACCATGTTTCTTTAATTATTCTTTTTAGTACTGAATTTTGATATGCATAAATTCATTGTTTCTAAAGTCTATTTGCTTTAGAAATAGGCTAGTATAATTTTATCTCCAACTCGCAAAATCAGAACTGCTATCATTCATCTCCTGGTTATGTTAGTGTGGCATTGTTACAAGTTGCTGGATATACATAAGGGTCTGTCAGAATCCAGGGATCTCAAAGAATAAAAAAAATTAAAATTAAACTATTGAAACACTTAACAAGAAGACACTTGTGGCAGGATAAATGTCAAATCAATAACTTAATTTCATGAGNTATTTGCTTTAGAAATAGGCTAGTATAATTTTATCTCCAACTCGCAAAATCAGAACTGCTATCATTCATCTCCTGGTTATGTTAGTGTGGCATTGTTACAAGTTGCTGGATATACATAAGGGTCTGTCAGAATCCAGGGATCTCAAAGAATAAAAAAAATTAAAATTAAACTATTGAAACACTTAACAAGAAGACACTTGTGGCAGGATAAATGTCAAATCAATAACTTAATGCTCACGATTGAGTATCCTGGATTTTAACTAATGATTGCCTGTTTATTGGTCTACCTTGTGACACCAAAGTACAGAAATATTGTGATATTCTTTATTTAAAAAAAAGAAAAAGGAAGGAAATCTTATGCAGCATAACATCTACATTGGTGATAGTTTTCATAGCATGCTGATAGCGTGACATGATTGAATCCACTAGTGTCGTTTGTTGCTGGTAGAGTT
>VYZW01007406.1:7788-33425 GCA_013401315.1 Balaeniceps rex | reverse complement strand
ATTTTTTTTTTTTTTTTTTAAATATAAATATTTTTGAACACAGAAGTGCTGAGACTAAATGAATCCTTATTGATTAAGAAGTGCAATGCTGGAAAGTTTTTATACATAACGTTCTCCACACTTTGCCTTTTATTCAAATGGATGTTTTTTGTCTTTCCCCCCTCCACTTAATTATTGTGCTCTTATCATTTGTTTAACTTCAGACAAAGGATAGTATGTTGAGCCACCCTTATTAAGTCTTACAGATTGTATATTGTTTCTACTCTGCTGTACACCACATTCCTAAACAGACAAAAAAAAAAAGCCAACAAAAAACCCTCAAGTGTAGCATTCAGCCTCTCAAGTCCATGATGTATTTCATTTGCTACGGTCAGAGCAATTTTAACAATGCCTTTCATTTTCTTATAGCCTAAAATGATTTTCTTTTTGTGAGGCCATTCTCCAAAACTTCTCTTCCCCTTTCAGGGTATCATTTGCAATTTAAAGCTAACCTGGTGAGTGTACTCACAATAGGCTTGCCCATAAAATGGTTCAAGGCCTGCCTGCATGCCTAATGAGGTTGATGTTGAGCTATTTAGCTCTTTGTCCTTCCATAATATCTACTTAATGCAGTTCAATGGGAGTGGATTGTTAGAAGCATTAAAGATTCTATTAAGTCTTTACTAAAGCCACTCTATTCTAGTCCAGCTGTATAGTGGCAAGAGCATTAAATTTGAGAATGTAGTGGGAACAAGGGGCCTGAAAAAGCACCTATAAAAAAAGGACAAATTTCCTAACGAAGTAAGACCACACTCAATTTAAGACCTGTTACTTTTGTATATAGATCTAAAGAGTTTCTCAACGTGAATCTCACAGTCTTCTGAATTAACTCTAGTTTCCCTTAGCGGATGAACAAGGTACAGTTTTAAATCTCTATTTCTTTCCAAAGCACGTGAGTAGATTTTTGCTTTGCCACACTATTGAAAACAAATAACACTATAATTTTAATCTCAGAGAAACTACCAAATTCTTGCAAAGGCCTCCTTTCAGGTAATATTTAGATGTAACGTATTTTCCCATTTGCTTAAATACTGTAAAGAGATTGGTCTGCATCATGAATTTAGAAATCTCTGCACTTTGGGGGAAGATAAACACTTCTGACAAAAAATATTCATTCAACACATTGTTTTGCTGAAGGGATTGTTTTTTATCAGGCCTATATGGTGCTAGCCACCAGCATTGAGAAGAGGGAAGGAAAAAAAAAAAAGAAGGGGTAGAATGGCCAGGATTTCACACAGTTGGCATTGACTTGGCTTGAAGAGGCAAGCACTAAGCTGTCTTTTCAACCATAGTAAAAACCCTCCATCTGGCCACCCTAAAACTCTGTTAGCTTGTTCAACTCGCTGTCGGCTGATTGGGCTTTGTGAAGCAGAAGTAACAACATCAATAGTATAAACCCTTGCCACTTGAGAGTATTACATTTCATTTCATGCTTGACTTAATCAAAACTGGGGAAATGAAATTTACACCTTTTTGATGTTCTTTTCCCTGCTGTTTAAGGAGAAGAATCTTAACCCATTTGATCTTCACATGCACCCAATAAATGACCAAATATGCCAAGCTGCCAAAAGCAGACGGCTGCCAGTTGCCAGTTTATGTCAGGTCACTGTGAGAGAGCTTAATGCAGAAAGTCTTGAGTTTCATACCAAATACCTCAATTTGCAGTACGGTGTTTTGGTTGCAGTGTCAACAATTTAGCTCCCCTCCCTATTAATATTAAACTATTACAAAGAAAGCAAAAATGTCATTTTTACTGGAGGGAAATACGTTAGCAGGCGGCTGTTGTGTGACAGAGTCAGGAGAGAGTGACAGAGATGAAATGAAGCTGGGTTTGAATTGCTTCTTCAAACCCTTGACATTTGTTCCTTTCTTTTCTGGCTCTGATCTACATGATATACATAGTTGTTGTTGTTGTTTTTCCTGCTAATAACAAGACAGTGCAGTGCTGGATTAGAGATTGAGTGAGTGAAAAATGGGACTGGCGATAACATTTTCCCTGTGCCTGGGGGGAGGCTCATTAAGCAGGAGATCAGATCGCTACCAAAATACATACATAAATAAAATCAACAACCAACAAAGTTCTCTCTTGCAACTTGCTGATGGAGGAAGCTTTTGATTCAGCAAACATGGGCCTGGAAAGAGGCTTTGCTGCTCGCCTTGCTGCCGAGTTTCAGCGTGTTCCTTGGATTCATGACCAACCCACAGCGGTGGGGCAAGTTGGTGAGCTCTCGTCACCACCTGCACTGGGGTGGACCTGCACAGAAAAACAAACAAACAAACACAACACAACAGGTTTCTGCCTTCCCAGTTACCGTCCTGCTCTCTTAAAAGACCTTTTGCCTTTTGTCAAGGGCCCTCGTTTATGACTTGATGAAAACATTTGTGATAGATCATCAAATACTGATACATTCTGAGGGACAATATCCCATTTGTTAAATATAAATTAACATTAACATAGATCCCCCATCGCAAAAAGGCGAAGGGTTTTGACACCTTTTCAGCAGGACAGGCTGGGCCCCAGCAAAGAAAGCCAAGGGCCTGTAAAGGAACTTGTCCCGAATGGTGATCCTTGCGGCTCTTGTGTGACAAGGTACATAGTTTCTATTCAGGAACAGGCAGATTATCGGTTACTATAGTTTCCCTAATGCTCAAATGGAGCTAAGGCCTAAGCTGAACAGAATAGGTTAAAAGGTGCCGATGTTTGGGCCTGCAAAACCACATGTTGAGAGTCAGAGACCAAACAAAACAAAGAGCACATCTCTCTGGTCTTTGATGTCTTCTCTGAGGGATGCAGAGTGAGAAAAATGCAGCCATGCCCCCGCACCCAGCGGCCTGGATGGACTGGGACAATGCGCCAGCGTGGGAGCACAAGGCACCACAGGGTAGTCGGTGCACCCGGATCCTCTGCTGTGGAGGTGGGATGTTCCTAGAGGAAAGCGATGAGAGACTATCACGGCCTGTCTTGGAAAATCCTTGTAACCGCACACGTTTATTCTCCCATTTTTTCCCCCTACAAGACACGCGCTGTGGTCTCAAACAAAAACAAACTCAGGACCCTTGAAGTACTCAGTTTAACTAGACTTAATTTGCTGTTTTCTGCGTGTGTTTCCTTTTAGTCTGTCCTTTAGTATTCTGTTTGTGTTGTGTGCTTTAAAAACTCTACAGCGCTTCAGCTAACAGCTTTTTATTTCACTGCTTGCCTCAGTGTCTGCTTTGAATCCGCTGTGGAGCTGGTGCAGCGGCTGCTCTGCGCTTCTTGCATGAATCACTGATTCTGCTCTTTTTTCCATTTGTGAGTATGCAGTGTTTTCAAACAATTCATATTCACCATAAAAATGCTCCATGTAAGATATCCCCTGATAGCACAAGCAATGCTTTTGCATTTTTCATAAGCAGGATTAAAATATCTGCTACTTGCGCTCACGATGTAGGTTTCCTCCATTCTGTTGAAACTCGGTTTAGTTTTTTAATTTTTTAATAAAACTCTTGTAAGCAAGATAAATGTGCATTGGCACTAAAGAGAGACTGCCAGCTTTGGTAGGTTATATCGCCACAATTTGCTGCTGCTCTTTAAGTATTCCAGCACTCAAGATCCAAGTATTATGCAAAGCAAAATTAATCAGCACCTGCATCTCTTAAAATAATAGAATTCATGAATTCTAAAGTTTTATCAGCATTATTGTAATTCTGATTGTTGTTGGTTCTTTATACCATTATAGAAAAATATCTAATTGTAACAACTGTATTCCTATAGTGAACATATTACTTGAATTCAAACCCTAACAATGGCAATAGGATAACTGTCCTTGAATTTGAGCCTTTTGTGATACATCAATAGGCTTACAATGTGCTGAATTAGCAGGCATATTAATGGGCAGATGCAGCACCAGCCCATTCTTTTTACCCAAATCTTCTTATGCAAATACCCCATGAATCCAGTTCAAAGAGCTAGCTTTAAAATGAGCTTCTACACACATTCAGATGAGTCCTTTCACAACTGGCAATGGGACTTAGATAGAAAGTGACATGAGAAAAGTTTAGACACTTGTTTTTATAACTGAACATGATCTTGTTATGATAATCTGATACTGGTAACTGGCATGGTCTGGTTGTAGAATTTTAAGCCTTTAACAGAGGGAGATAATCTAGGCCTTTGTGCTACAATGTACTGAATCCTGCACTTGGTGAAAGCTATCAATGAGAATCGCAGTTCATGCTTTTTCAAACAAAACTTTTTCATGGTAAAAGCTTTTATCCTATGATAATTACTTAACTGATTGTAGCGATGCCTTTAACGTTAGTGAGCTCATAACAAGGGCACATAAAAAGGTTGCGTTATTTTAGAATAAATAAATTATCAAATAAACAGGTTTTGTTTGCTTGTTGGACTAAATGGTAATGAGGTCATTATTAAAAATGCTAATGCATGGCAGCATGGCTAGTAAAAGTTAATGTATTTTGTGATCTTTCTTTTGTTTGCTGTGTTTCTTGTGATTATTTCTCATCGACAGCATCTGGGTGAGAGTGTTTTTAATGATTTAATTGCAAATTTAGGAAAACCTGCCAAAGGAAAAGAAGGTGAATAGTTTTACTAAATCTTTCATGTTGAAGCCCCTTCCTTAAAAGTTATTTTAAATTTGCCTGCCATTTTAATGAAAACCTATGGTTTTCTAGGTGGTGGTTTGGATTTTTTTAAACTGTTTATTTTAAGAAGTCCAAAAGATGGTGAGAAGGAATTTCATATTGACATTTCCCATACATGCTGACCAAGCTTCATTAAAGCAATGGTTCCTACAGAATATTCTATAGGAAGTATAAAGACAACCGAGAATTGATTCTCAGCTGGAGCAAATTGGCATAACTAATTGACTTCTGTGGATCTGGTCAACACTGTTTCAGCCTTGGCCAGTGTGTGGAGTTGATAGATGTAGATAATTTAAACTACACGAGATTATTGTAAAAAATGAGGGGGGAAATAATCTGCTCTTTTATCATTGCGTTTAGAGAATCACAATGCATATTAGACTAGTCCTGTACAGCATTATTGATTGGTTTATTCTTTATAATTTTTTCTGAAATGATTATTTATAGTCTGTTCTGAAGCATTAAGGAGGTGATTCTTATACAAGATCCTTAGTGCAATAGATGAGCAATAAAAGCAAGCATATCTCTTCAATAGTTATTTTCAGAGCAATACAACAATTTCATACAGATGCATACTGGCAAAAATATTACGGGTTGTGCTTGATAGCCTTCATGGAGGAATGCTTTATTAAGATTTAATGGTAGCAAACATGAGAGTTCCACTGAGTCTTCTTCTGGTCACTTTGTATTTCAGCAGTAATTAGCAGCATTATTTAGGGTCATGAATACATTTGGTGAACACTTTGATTTTTATTATTGTTTTCTGCTTACTGTAAACCTGCAATAACAAACTTATGTGCTGAAAGAATATGTCAAATTAATGTATGGGTACATAGAGGGCCTAATTCTGAATTCAGATGTATGTAGACCCTTCCTGTCTCAAATATAATCCATCACCATTGACCCTGTTGAGCCTTACTCATCTGCAATAAATTTCATCTTTCAGATTAACGTATAGCTTATCAGAAAATGTAGTTAACTGTAAAGGAACGCATTAGGACAGTGACTGGCAGATGGGAATCTGCTCCAAAGACTGTGGTTCTGTAAGGAGCTCCTTCTGGGAAACATCAGCCACCTCAGACAGCCCCACTCTGCAGGAGAGGCTTTTCAGGAACTTTGTCAAGTGTGCGTTCCTAGAGCACAAAAGAACTGTATATGTTATACTTTCGTGAGACTGCAAAATACTTACGTATATCTAGCTGTATCACAGTTAGACTATGATACTCAAAGTAACTGCTTAAATCTCTCAACTTTTCATATGCTGTTGCTTTTCTTTTTTTTTTTTCTTTGTGGATGAAGCTGAAGTGATTGAATGAAGTTTTATTTTCTTGCCTTTTTTGCTGTATCTGGAAATGTTTAACCACAGCATGGGAAAAGGCATGGAAGGAAATCAGTGTAGGAGAACCACTGAAAGGGTGAAGTGTCAAAGGTAATGCAGGAGACAAACATAAATGGGACAGAACAGTAAAATGCGTGGAGGGCAAACTGCATGGTAGAGCAGTGGAAGGAGAGAGACCAGGGGAATCATCTAGAACATCAGTATAAGACTGTCAAACTGTATGATATGTAAAAGAGGAAAAGAAAATTTGGTGTAAATTAATGGCAGATAACATCATCCAGGGAGTAGAACAAATGAAAAGAAACTCCAGACTCTGCTTGTTGTTGCAGAAATGATTTTAAGATTTTGTGCCTCATTTTACCAGTCTGTAAAATGGGGACAGTAATAGCAACTCTTTGAAAATCAATGTGGGGATTCAGAATGGGAATTCTCAAGAACATGTTAACCTACTAATACCTGTTATTTTACTGTAGTTCACCAACAGGGAGTTCACATTTCGTAATGTCAACAGTAACAGAAGGCAAGGAAAAGCAGATTGTACAAACAAAATTAATTTGAATGAGTTTCGATAGACAAACAGAAAACCAGATCTGAGTAGGGAGAAGACAAAAACGAAGTGTGTTGTTTTTAGAATTTATTTTGTGATAAGTAGAGTGCTGTGAACATGGTTTTGTATAGGAAAGCAGAATTTAATATGCTGGCATGAAAATCAACAGATATTCTCTGAAAAGAGAGTTTCATGATGGTGGAGACTGCCTGCAATTTTAAGTCAAATTTTCAGAACACATTTTAAAAAGAGGTGCAGGGAGGTGAACCATTTCTGTAAATCAAAACCAGATAAAATATTGCAGCCAAGCCATATTTTGATATTTTGCAAATGAAATGGAATGTTTTGACAGTTTGAAATAAAAATTTTTCATTTCCAAATGGCATTTTTCCATAAAAGTAAAATTAATCCATCTCAAAGAAAAGGGTTTCAGGATCATTCCTTGCACTGGTCGCATTGACTTTTACCCATTTTAGTACTTTGAGAAACTGGGATAAGCATGTATTTTGGTGCTTTGGGGAACTGGATCCTACAATATTTGAGATAAGCCTTAGTTTGTCCTACAGACAAAGCTCAAATTCATTCCCAAGAGATTCAAATTCTTGGTTTTGTCATTTTGACATCTGGCACTGAAATAGTAGTTTCATGCCTGCTTTTCTATTTCTTTTTGTGCACAGGAGGATTTTTTTTTTTTTTAAATACTCACTTTTCAAATCTCCTTCCAGGGAACAGCTTGGCATGCTTTGGGCCCTCTGAGCAAACCAGTGTTTTCTAACTACAGGTGTTCACCCAGCAGTAAAGTTGCACTGCGCTGCATTCCAACCAGAACAAAAAAATGAATTATACTCACAAAATATGCCAATGTTCCCAGTCTCACGCCTTCATCAGGGCTGAAATGTTAGTATACTCTGCTAAATCCAAGTCAACAATAAAAGAATCATGAGAAGTGCGAATGGAATTGTTTCTCTGCCAAATGGAGTGCAGCGAGGCTTTACTGTTTGATGAACAGCTGTAAATACTCTAGATTCCCCCATTGCATTCGTGCTGTGTAGATAGTAACGCTGGTGCTTTCTCTCTAACATCAGCAGAGTCGCTATCATTACACTCAGTTTGCTGCAGTTTTATAGCGTCTCTCTGCTTTTCTTACCTTCCAGGTATTAGATGTGCAGTACCCTATAGCAAATACAACTACAGCCTGAGCAAATCTCACCCTTTCTCTGTAATTTCAGAGCAGAACTTTACAGCAAAACCAGCATTCCTCCCATTAAAATGCCATCCAGGGGGATTTCCGCACGCAGGGAACACCTCAGAATTAAGTCATCTCTTCCAAGTCATACATGAAGTTGGTGATGAGTTTGACCATGCAACCCAAATCATCTTATTCAGCATGTGTGGTTCAGCTTGTGTCTTTCACTTACACCTGACAGGTGGGGAAGAAAAGAATTATTTACTTAGTAATAAATAGCTTCTGTTTTCTGAGATGTTTATCCTAGTAGCACTAGAGATTTACATGGGTGTGTTAAGCATGGGATCAGATTAAAATCTATCATGTAACGGTCTGATTCTTTTGCATGGATATTGGCATAACTTTTGAGTCTGGGTGTAAGCCCCATACTATGTGTGCCTGTGGGATAAAGGACTAGCGGAGAAGTAGCTCCTTGGATACACTAGCCATTTTCTCTTGGAAATACTTGGCACACTAGGAGAGGAGCTCAATCACTGAGTTACCATAAGGCAGGTGTGGTTTTATGATATCACCATGGCCACAGGGCTTTCTTTGTCAAACCTTAGTGCTCTGGGTTGGTTTAAAATAAAGGTATAGGTAGTTGGAAGTGGTCAGACCCCTTGGAGATAAAAACACTGGGACAGTAGGCTTGTATTAGACCAACATAATGATCAGATGTCAGGTCTGGAGCATGAATGTCCTCAGCTGAGTGACAATATGAAGGAGGCAACACAGTTAGCTCAGAAGATTTACAGAAAGAATTGCTTCACTATTTATGATAGCCCTACAAATACACAACTTATATAGTAGGCTGACAGAGAGGAGAAGGGAGATTGGCTCCTTAATCCAGGATCTCTGAAAGAGAATGGAAAAAACAATCTGAACATGTTACAATAATTCAAATCCCTGTAAATACTCTGTTGAATACTGAAAACCATGTAAAATTATTATTGCTCCCAAGGCAGCCTATAAATATTGTTATTGTATTGGCTGAATCCAAACATAAAATATTTTCTCCCTGGTTTGTAAAACAGTTGACAGATATAATAGACACCACTAGCCAACTCTTAATCTTGTGTCCTGGTTTCAGCTGAGTTAGAGTTACTTTTCTTCCTAGTAGCTAGCATAGTGCTGTGTTTTGGATTTAGCATGAGAAGAATGCTGATAACACACTGATGTTTTAGTTGTTGCTAAGTAATGCTTAGACTAGTCAAGGACTTTCTTTTTCAGCTTCCCATGCTCTGCCAGGTGCACAAGANGAGCGAGCGGCTGCGTGGTGCTTAGTTGCCGAGTGGGGCTAAACCACGACATCTTGGTTTAAAGATTTAGATTTGTTCTAGATGTTAGAATTAACCCTGGTTAGAATACATGATAGATTTCTATTCTGCAAGAGGAATATCCCCTCTTCAGAAGAAATCCCCTTCTTAAATCATCTAGTCTGTGACATCCCCTTAATCCCTTTATTTTTCTCAAATTTAGCATAAATACTTCCCTTTTTTACACCTCCATCTGTTTGTTCTACTTTTCTGCCTTGGTTCCTGTCTGTGATGCATTGAGCTCTGTTTTCAGTCATAAGGGCATTAGCTAAAGCAGTAGTTTCCCAGAGTTGGTGCCAGAGAAGTAGATTGAGTGTCTTGAGAATGGTGAAAGACATAAATATACAGAGACACATATTGATCTGTATGTGTGCAGGAGTGGAGACAGATGGATGGATAGATGGACATGCACACAAATAAATAATACAGCCAGTGAATGTACATATGCATCTGTCAGAAAAGTCGTAGAATTCTAAAATGCTCTCACTAATAGTCTGGTTAATGAATACAAATGTAGTGCAAACTCAAGCAAGCTCAATACTTACAATGGTTTGTTCCCAGGCATCTACAGAGTGGTAAGGAGGAGAACATAGGATTATAATATTTTACACATAGACATACTTGCCAATCCTTTTAAGAATACTTTAAGGACAGATCTAGAGTCTAGGTATTTGGAAGTAAGAATCACTAAATATAGATTGTGCAAACCACTTAGCTATAATTCTTTTGAATTACTTGCTGAATGACACAGCTGCATGTTCAGTTGACTTCTATATAATGAAATAAGCCATTTTAATTTTCAAATGTTGGAAGATAGCAGTCCATAAGCTATCCTAAATATTTAGCAAACTTTCATTTGATTAAGTAAGCCATGTTTGGCATTATGAGAAACTGTCCACAACGTTAATACTATCAAAAATCTGTTCTGAAAGTGAATGGTAAAAGATCTGTATGTGTTCCTGAGTTTCAGGATTCAGCACATTTGTAAGGCACGTTCCACAGATGTTGGAAGTTTTATGCAAGTACAATCAAGTATCTATAAGATCACCTGGCTGTGTTACACAGTTGTCTGACAACATGGGCTGTGGTTTCATGATTGTTAATATCCGATCTATGTGCTATCAAAGCACTCAGGGTGTAAATTTGATCTGGATAAAGGGAAGGCACATGACTACATTTCTGTGTATTTGGGTTAGCTTACAATATGCAGTTTGTGCTGGCTGTGGTAGGACAAACAATGTCTAATCTGGTATTTTTTTTGAATGAGCTACAAAAATAGGATGACAGAGTGAGGTTTTTCCACAACGTCTCTTTGCATCTTGTGACCACAATGCTTTTTATTTGCTGTTAGTGATCTAAAATCATGTTTTTAGCATAATGTAAAATGGATCCTTGGATGCATCTCCTGTTAAAAATATGTAACAAAACCCCTATCTAAATGTTCTTAGTATTGCTTTTGTTGGAGAGAACATTTGCTTTCTTTTCTTATTAGTATTACCTAAATTACTTATTTGCATAATTTATGGGAATGCTTTTCAGATATGTTTCAGAGTAGCTTTTGGCATAGGAAAAAGTAAGTTTAGAACACAAAGGTGAGTAGAAAAGTCTTGTTTCTTCAAAGTTTGTAAGCTGTATCATGGATGAAGGGTTGTTTAGGGATGCTGTGTCTTGAAGGATTTTGCTGTGTGTCATTTCTCACCTTTCTACCTCTTCTATGTGAAGCAGAGCAAGAAGGGTAGTTAGGAAAGAGCAGAACAAACTGCTCAGTGGCAGACAATCTAGCAAGGGGCAACAACCACAAGAGGTGCCTTGGGAAGATTCGAAGTGCGTGTTAGGAGAAACGTTTGCCCCAGGAAGGTATCGCGATACTGGAAGAGGTTGGCCAGAGACCTTTGGAGGTTTTCAAGAGCAGGCTAGACAAAGTCCTGGCTCAGTTCATGACAGTTCTGGGGGAGATTGGAGCAGAAACCTTAGAGTTCCTTTCCACTAATATTTCTGTGATTGTGTTAGTCTGTACCTACATTGCACAGGTACCAACAAGTAATTTATTTAGGTGGGATTTTCACTGCAGATGAGTTTTCTTTGTGGGTGAATTTTTTCAATGGGATTTCAATGATTTTGTACTGGGGGCATAACTCAGCTGTGAATAAACTCCATGGTTCTAGTATAAAAGCCATATATTGTATAACAATCAACATAGTGATCATACTAAATGTTAACAATCTTGTTCTCTTGTTGAAATCCACCATTAAAAGCCATTGTATATGTGTGCTTGAAAGTCCACTTTTATATGGGCATCCTTTCAGCTTTATTAAAAAAAACAAAACAAAACAACCCCTCAAATTACAGCAGATCAGTTTCTACTCTTTCTGCAGCAGGATCAGCCTGAAATTCTGTATTCTTTCCCGTGTTCATCCTCAGAATTTAGATTTAAAAGTCATTATTGATAATTTTAAAATATTTTGAAAGGTAATGAATACCATACAGGGTCGGACCAGCTGTCCTGTTGTGTCCTGCTATCTGACTCTGGCTAGCTGTGAATGCTTATTGGTGTAAGAGCAGTGCGTCATCCTTTCCCTGATATATCTTTCCAATAATCAGTGGTTCACTCTTCACTGAACTAGGTGGGATCTGAGAATGCATCTGACAGCAGCATTCAGCACTTTGCATGTTTAAACCCATTGAAACGTAGTATTAATTATGGTGGTGTTTCTAATGGTGCTGTCATTATCCTCTGATGGATTTTTCTAGATAACCCAGTGACCAGATGTTCATTGGATCAGTTTCCAAAAGAAACATGCTTCTCTGTACGTCTTTCATTTGGCATTTAGTGACTTTTTCACAGCAATGCATTTGCAATTAAGAATCTTTTGGTTGCTTTGGGTTTGGGGTTTTTGGGGGGGGGGGTGTTAACACAACAATGAGCTCAACTGCGTTTACAATTGAACTATTTGAAATTGCATCAGGCAATGACTCAGTCTCGGTCACTCTTCAGCTGCTCTGAGTTCTCACCCAAATATTTTTTTTTATATTGCTTTTGATTTATAGAGGCATGATTAAATAAGGAGACGGGAGTGGCAGAAAATATCTGCTGCTGTTTGGGAAGCACAAGCCCTGGAAGCTGGCGGATGTTGGCTCTGCAGCAGATCAGCCTAGTTGGAGCAAAGGTCATTCTCTAATGGAAAGAAAAACAAAAATAAAACACTCCCACTCCACCATGAGGGGATACTGAGCTACTAGGGGGAGGGAGAGCTCTTGTAATATACCACTGTGCAACCTGTGCTGTACAGATCTTTATGGTCCTTTACTCCTCTTTCCTCCCACAGACAAATTACA
Source organism: Balaeniceps rex (assembly GCA_013401315.1). NCBI lineage: Eukaryota > Metazoa > Chordata > Aves > Pelecaniformes > Balaenicipitidae > Balaeniceps > Balaeniceps rex. The sequence continues at coordinate 20,979 of VYZW01007406.1, read as the reverse complement.
AAGTCTGAAGGGCCTGTGACAGGCCTGAACAATAACGAAACGGGCTACTGCTCAGCCTCTGCCTGCGGGGTGATCCAGAACCCTCCCCACTCAGCAGTGGTTTCCTCCAGTCTTAGTCTCCTCCTGCGACACCAGCTCGTGCCCTGACCCATAATGGGCAGCCTTCATCAACGAGAGGTCTGTAAATGATCCTCTGTTCGATTCAGTCTGGACAGCTCAACAGGAGTTCTGGTGTGCACAGAGGCATGGGAGTGGGGAGACCTGCCCACCTCCAGCCATGCTCTTCCTGTTTGGTGGAATCAGTATGTCATGGCTGACGTTAAACTCAGCATTTTCTTGATCGCTGTTGTCCAGCTGTGGCACTGGGTCTGGCTCTGCTGTTCCTACACTGTTCCTCCACGGCGGGCAGACAGCCAAGTGCTGTGTATGTTTCCTCGGCACAAGAAGCTTCCCGGAGAGCTGTTTGTGGCTGGTTCTAGCATAGGTCCAAATTCTAAAACCTGGAAACTTGAGTCGTTAAGCCTTGAAGTAGTCCTTCACTGCTTACGGATATACAGTGTGACATCAATAACATTAAATTCCTGTCTAACCGAGGTGTGTGTATTTTCATTATCTTATGCCTTCATGATGCTCTGGAAGAGTGACTGATTCTGTACTAGAGAAGCTATACAAATTGACTTTCTCCTGTGTCCTCTGGGACTGGAAAATGAGGGCAAACAAAAGTCTGGTGCTTTGAAACTAGGAGGTACTACCAAGGCACTCCATCTGACCTCTTGCACAGCTCAGGAAAGGGCTATGCCATGTTGTGAAGGGTAGTTGGCACCGGATGAAGGAATCTGTTCTGGAAAACCCCAGTTCAAATGACAGAAACAATTGATTTGCAGTACTGAGGATCTGAACATCACACTGTTATTGTCAAGGAGGCATATCTGTTAGGATCTGTTTGTTTTTTTTTTTTTCTTCTGTGGTTCACTTAGCTTTCATTTTTATAACTACTGTATTTAAATACAGGACTTAAAATTCCCAGTTTTGTGTGGCTACGGGGTTGCGGGAGATGGTGGGGGCAGGTTGGTCAATTTTTGTAGAGAAATCTTTTCTATTTTCTGAGTGAAGACTTAGTCTTGGCCAGGTGAACCTTTGCTGCGTGGGTCCAGGATTTCAACTGAATTTTTTTATTTCCATTTTGTGGTAATTCTGTGGTCACACCAATGTCATTTACAGAGGCAATCTGATCTATGTTTTTCTGTTGTATGGCCCCAGTATTGAGCAACACTTCTGTTGCTCTTGTTTAAGACCATAGTGCCTGTGTTCAAGTTATGGAAACAGAAAGAAATGCTTGGTCATGCTTAGGTGTGTGCACACAGTGAAACTTCTATGTGTGATGAAATGAGAAACACCACATTTTCAGTTTACATCGGCATTGCAGGGTGTAGGAAAAAGGGATTCTCCACTTATTGATACCTGTGAGTCCTGGGATAACTGTTGTTGTTTGGTTAAAATGGACAGAATAGAAAATCACACTCCTTGTTGTTCTCATTAAAAGGGTGCTGTTTTGTAACCTCATCCACAGTTGTTGCCAATCACATGCATTTCCATCATAGTTCTTGTCTTTGCTTTCTGTAACTCTGCTTCTTCCAAAATCCCTGTGATTAGTATGCAAAATTTCTTTGTCTTTGAAGCTAAAGATGTACTCCTGACTATTGTCATCAGTTATAGCTTTGGTATTCTGTTCAACATCTTAAGAGTAAAATCCCTAGCTAAATTCTTACGCTGTTACTAAGGACCTAAAGTAAAGGAGCTAACTAAACGAAGCATGCAAATTGTGAAGCACTTTCTTTCTTTCCTTCTTTCCTTCTTTCCTTCTTTCCTTCTTTCGTTTTTGCCAGTACCAGTTACTTCAATAAAGCTAGTGGCAGCTTTTAAGCAAGAACAAGTTGTACAATACATGGGTGTGTGTCTGTCCAGATAAATTTCACTTCTTTAAATTAAAAACCCAATAAATGAGAACTGTCTGGATGCACTGGTTATAAATGAAAGGCTGACTCCATGTCTGCTCTGGCCATTAATGAGCCTTTCCTACACTCCCTAATCATCCTGATTGCCTTATTGAATGAAACGTGTGACACAAACCTTGTGCAGAATCTCAGTGGTGCTCAAACATTCACTTTAGTTCTTTGTAGAGTAAGTGGTGATTTACTTCTCGCACCTTTACAAATGGCAGCTCTTTAAATTTGTGGTCTTCAGTTGAATCTTCTACCTATACACTTAGTTTCTCAGAGCAACCTTCAAGTTGTTAATATCCCAGCAGGTGTTAATATCAGAAAAGCCATGCCAAGTCCTTGGTCGGCATACCATTTTGCCTGTCCAACATGAAGTCAACATACTTCCCTCAAGAGGAAGTTGGCTGAAATGGAAAACAGCTGCGCAGGTTCCTACTTCTATAGACTTTTGAAAAAAGGATCTGCATGTTTTTAACCAAATTGTTCATTATCTCTACTTAATAAAAGTTTTATTAGTAAACACCCCAGTTTTTAATCATCCCAAAGTTATCTGGGTAGCCCATTTAAACTAAGACTGTGGCCCTATCATGTATCTAGTGAGGAAGTATTATCCTGCAGCCCTTCGTACTGCACGGGTACTTCCTGTTGATGTTTGCAGCCTCAGGAAAAAGCTAAAGTTTACAATGGAAGTGGAAAGGGAAATGATTGAATAAGCTTTGAAAACTAAACTACTGTTCCTCCTTCAAACAGATCCTTCTGGGCATGGCTAGAAAGACATGGAGTACAATGGCAAGGAAGTCTACTAAACTTAAACTTCTGGTGTTCTCATACTTGTTACTGGCTATGTACATGTTTAGTAGAACTCATTCATGCTTGTTAAAAATGGGAATGTTAACTAGTAGTTAACTACATTGTTAACAACTTGTAGTTTCTAGTATTCTGGTTTGGGTTGGTTTGATTTGGTTCTAGGGAAAACACTGTGCAAATTTAATCCATACTAATGAAGCAGATTTTTCTGAATGTTGTTCCTTTAATAGGCTAGATAGTTAATGTTTTTAAATTGTAAACTTTGACTATGTGCTTTCAGTATCTTCAAATGTGTGCTTGTCCTTATTCTTTCATTTTAGATCTTACTGAAGAAGAAGGTAACTGCTCTTGCAGATGCAAAATAATAACTATTTGTCTTGGCTTTCCATTGTAGTTCTGCTTCTGTATCACCATTTCCATAAAGTGGATCTGATCAGCCCATGGGGTGCTGACATGGAGAGCTCTCATAGGTTATCTGATATTCTGGAGAGGACAATCTATAAGAATGGTTTTTCTTATCGACAGTGTTCACATTTCAAAAGATCAACACATTTTGTAATGTAATGAAGTATAATACGTGGGAGAGAGGGTGTGTTGCGCACGGAAGTCCCAATCAGGAATTGGGCTTTGTACATACCTGTCGTCCTTCAAGAGGTTGCAGTGTAAGCAAAGCATGGGTAGAGGAAAATAAGGGACCTTGGGGGACAATGGTGAGCCATACAGAGGGAGTAGAGAAATGGTGTAAGAGAAACAGAAAGTTAAGGGGAAAAAACAACACCAAAACAAAAAACAATAGAAGAGGGGAAAAAGAGAACTAGGGAAGGGGGAGGATAGGGAAAAGGAAAGTAAGATGCAAAATGAAAAGAATGGGAGGAGCAACCTGTGCACCACAAACAGAGGAAAATAACATTGGAGAGAAAACTGTATTGGCTGTAGATGTCCATGTTACACCTAGAGCATACCTGAAGCATTTGTATTCCTCTTAAGTGTTCTGTGTAGATTTCTAACCTGCTTCTCTAAATACTTTAAAATGTTAAATGCATTTCATGCAGTTGGATGAAAATGGGATTTTATTTTGATACATATTTATTTTTTCTTTCCTAATATTGCAATATACACAGAAAAAGAATAGGATGTGTATTAGTTCAACAGGAACTCAGGATGACTGGTTTTATGTGAACGAGGGTGTTAGGTATTGTGAACTATAAAAACATTTCATTGTTAGACAAGAAGAGCTAAATGTATCATTTTTAGCAATCTTCCAAATTAAACAGCCAAGTTTTGCTCTTCCCTCTGTCAATATGACATCATTTTGTTTATACTAAAAAAACTATTTTAGAGTTGCATCTTGAGTTGGAACAGGTTATTCGGTGTGGCAAGAATTCACAAAACATTCTTAGAAGTTTTCATTTTTGTCTCAGTAAGAGGAAGTCAAAACAAACATTTTCTGGCATATAAACCATATACTTTAAACATTGTTCCCAGTGTTGGATTTTTGTTTTTTGGTTTGTTTTGGGTTTTTTTGCCAGAAGCACAAAAACATTAATCAAATACATTAGTACACAGGGGAAAAATCTATGAGGAAGAAGCTGTACATCTGTACAGGAGGTTGTCTACATTCTGTGTTTATTCCAGTGATGAATTTCATCCTTCTGTCACTCACTACTTCAATGTTTTGTATTTAAGCTTAGTTTGGCAGTTCCTTTAAAAAAACCAGTTAACAGTCATAGTCACCTGAGGACTGGATTACATGGATTACGTTCTTATTTTATTTCCTCCTGATAGGGCATTTCTCGTCATTTTGTCCTGTTCTGCCAAAATCTGAGTGCCCCTGAATGCTTCCCATTGGTGTTGGGGTGGGGAGAGCCATCTATCCAGACCCAGCTGCCACAGCACCACTTTTCTAAGTTAAGTTGCTATAACAAGGTTAAAGCATAAAGCACCAACACGGCAAAGTGCTCCTGTAGCTGGAGCTTTAGGTGGCATCTTAATATCTTTAGGAAGCAGGCAGACCTGGCTCCACACATGTGAGTTACAAAGGGCTCTGTCTGTGAGGATGATGCCGTGATGTCTGTTAACAGTAACCAGCAAGGCAGTGAAGTCACTTCTAAAAGTATCGCGTTGCAGTGCAGAGCTTCCTGGCGTGATGTCAGGCAGCTCTTGTGAACCCCAACCGCTCAGCAGCAGCTACAGTTATTCTTAGAGACACTTCCCATTCCTTAGGAAAAGCTACTGTGAGAGGCTTAGTTGGCTTTTGTCTTTAGAAGCGAGCATTTAAATGTTGGACTAATTTGTAGCTCATTCACAGCTCAGCTGCAGCCCTGCCAGCTGTGCTGGGATCCGTGACAACCCTTTCTTCCGCCTCCAAAGCACACTTGCAGACAGATCCAGGGCCTAGGAGCGCATTGCCCCAGGGGCAACTCAGCTTTTTCACAAGCATGTAGCTGCCTGGGGGAGTTTTCCAGAACAAGTAGCATATTAGGTGTTCCCTAGCAAAGAGAGACCTTACACACGTGTAGAAACCTTGCTGGCTTCACGAGTGTTGGATTGATGTTGCTGGGATCCACTCTGTTGTGTTTGGAGATGGAGAGGGGCTGGTGACCATGAAGTTAAGTATTGCCCCAGCGGGGCCTTGCGGCTTAGAGGCAGAGGCATGAGCTGCCCAACCAGGCAGCAGAAGGGGATGAGAGGAATACCCTCTGTCCCCTCAAGGGATGTTGATTCAGAAAGGTAGGAGCAATATGTATTTAACCAAAGTATCTTTTGTCTTGGTTGGATGGCCACCCATGACCCTGGGACAGCAGTCTTGCAGGACTTAGCAGAACAGCTGAATTAGCAACAGCCTCTCTCGTGTGTTGGACCATGAGGAAAAAAAGTTCCTTTTTGGGTGGAGATCAGAAAATTAGTTAATGAGACTGAGGTAGGAATTAGTAATAACTACACTGGGAGGCATCTGGCTGTGCAGCTTAGCAGTCATTTGGCAGTATGGAGTGTTGTTCCCACATTTACAGAGAAGCCTGTTGTATTCTTCATTCTTGTCCCACCCATCTCTTTTGGTTTTGGGGAATGAGGTTGGGAATGTGTTTGCCCTCCCAGATTTGGAAAGTTGGTCTGTCCATTCTTGCAGTCTAATGAGTAACAAATACACTTACTCAGAAGCCCAGCAGCCTTCCCTTTTCAAGCCCCCACTGCCAGCTATGGTCAGGCTGGTTGGGCTGGTTGCAGACTTCACCTGTATTTTGGAGAAGTGTGTGGTGGCAGCTGGGCAAGCCCTGGGACAGCAATTCCAGGCACAGGCCTCCCTGGGCTGTGACACCTTGGCTGGCAGAGGGCAGGAAAAGGCAATGTGTCCACCCCTGACCTGGCAGTGGGATGAGCCACCACCCTCTCAGTTTTACTTCATTGCAAAACCAAATAAATCTTACTTTCATAGTCACATGTTCATATGGAGCTCCCCATCTGAGGGAAGAGAAATGAACTAGCATCTCTGTCTCTTGGCAAAATCCATTTAGCCTGGACAGTGAACAAAGATATATTTAAGAGAAGAATATTTCTCTTAAATTTGCTAAGCAGTGTTTTTTAGTTCAGGAGATTTCTCCTTGTTTACACCACTGTTAACTTTAGTCCATTTTATAGGTCCAAAAGATGCTTCTTTTCAATCCCATTCTTCTTTTAAGATACAAGAAAGTGTGAAGGAGTAAAAACAACCAATCACTCACTGTTAACATGAGCTGCTAAAGTGATTATATTAGTTCACGATAACTGTCCAGATGCTCTAAGCACTGGGGTCTCACTGCCGGCTGGGAGATTCCCATAGCAAGCGTCAGTAATAGATAGTGTGAGAAAAAGAAACATGATCAGGGCTCTTCTTAAAGAGAGTAAAATATAGACCCAGCAGGGATGAGAATATCCTAGAAACAAACAGCAGGGAGCCGAAACGAGGAAGAAACAGTGCAGGAAATGGAGCTACAATTCTGATTTCATAGATTAGCAGAAGCTGAACAGGGGAGAAACCAGAGGATTTCTGTGAAAGCAGGAGAGCACTGTGTTAGATTCACCCTTGACCAGTAAACCCAGTTTTCACACTGGGTCTGTGTGAAAGAGCAGAAGAGGCATAGAAGTTACAAGTGAGATGTTGGCTAATCATGAAATAGTTGGTTTCTTTCTTATTTATTTTTTCTTTTCTAAACTTTCATCTTTTTTTCAACTTCAGGTCAGTTTTTTAAACTAAGAGACTGTTCTTTAGAACTGATCCTGCAAAAAAAAGTTGTTTGCTAAACTGACCCAGTTTCATTAATAGCTTTGGTCTTTCCTAAGCAATGTTTTTGAACAATTTTTTTACTGAAACATAGTTCTGTATTGTCTTGTAGTGACACTTTTTGGCTTTTATTAGTTATTGCAACAAATACGAAGTAACTAAATGAGCCTTTAAAAGCGTATTACTCTTAATTAAATGGAAACTTTGAAGACACTGGTTGAACTGGGTGAGATTCACCAAGGGTAATAAACACATTGTATCTACTTAGTGTTTTAAGCAAATTTTAATTCTGTCTCTAACAAAATTAATTTGATTTTCAAAATGAGGAAAGGGGATGGAAGTAATGGGAGTGTAAGGTCAATGAGTGATCCTATAACAGCCTTGAATTGGCAGGTGGAGTGGAGCAAATTGTGAGATGGAAAGGAAAGGGAGATTTCTCATTGTGGTGTCATGTTAACCTGAAGTGATTAAAGCATGAGGCCTTGTAGGAGCGGATTTTTCATTTCTCCAGAAATCAGGGCTTGTAAGCAAAACTAGGAGAAGGAATCAAAATAACAGAGGACTGTCAGCCCTACTGTGTTGTGGGTCTTAGGACATTGGCAAAGTCAAGCTTCCTGAATAAAAGATGGAAATTGGTCCTTAGTATGTTTAATTAAAGAGGAGATTGAGAATTATTTAAATATAATTTAAAGTGATTTAATGAAAACCAATATTTGAATATAAGGTTTAATTTCCCTGAAAATAAATCATGGCTAAGGATGAGAATCTTTACATGTAAATCCAGTGATTTGGAGACCCCTTGCTTGGAAGGAGAGCTCAGATGCACTGCATCTGTTGCAGCCCTCGGAGGACTGGCCCTGATGGCTGGTGTAGTGGATGTGCATGCCGGATGCGTACACTGCTGTGTCTGCTGAGCTGTACAAGAGTGGAACAATATTACAGGCTGTGTAATAGCAAACAAGACTTACATTTTCCCTGGAAGAACGAGGAATCTGTGACATACAGTTGATTGCTGAATAGGGGGATATGATCAAGGCTATTGAATTGAAGAAGCAATTGGTTTAAGAATGGTTACTTAAAATTGGTTACTTTTCTCCCCATTTTTTATTTTATTGTTTTAATTCTTTGTTTTAGAGTACTTTTTTTTTTCTGGCCTCCAACTTTCATAAGAGGTGACTAGAGAAAATATATAAAATAATTTTAGAATGCATTTTTGTTGAATTTTGGATAAACTTAATGGAAATTTTCACAAGAAATATTTTGAAACATTTTTGCCACAAGATACATTTAAGAAAAATATTCAATACTAAAAAATAGAATATCTGATTTGTCATATTTATAGACCTAATGGACACAATTTTCACACAGGAGGTTTTTTGCGGGTTGAAGATGGGTTCTGCTGGCTGTGCTGGGCTCAGGAGTCAGGACTCAGCAAATTCCCTTTGGCTGTCTTCAGTCTGCTGCTGTTACAGAACTTTGAGAGCACTTGCTCTTAGCACTTCTGTGAATGTTTTAGAAAATGTTTTTATTGCTTCAGAGTAAAGATGAGGAAGGCAATTCTTTTTCCAACAGCTTCACTGAATGGTCAGAGTCACTTACAGATAGGGAACTCAGATAAATAAAGGGAAGACTATGTCCATGTGCCACTGCAGGGTAGAAGACACCTATGCTACCTTTTCTTCTTTCAGAAAAAGCAGGATAAATTAACCAAGCAGGGAGCTAGGCAGGAGAGTTGTGCTATCAGCACTCTCCAGCTTCTGGTGCCTGAGCAAGCCAGCTTGGATACCTCTGTGCAGCACTGTACTGTGTTGTGTGCATTCATTTCTGCAGTCATGATCTGAGTTAAGCTACAGTTCCTGCATCCACATTAGCCTCCTAACTTCCAACTGTCTTATTTGTCTCCCATCTTGTTTTACCCATTGGTATTAAACATTCCTTCAGGCAAAAAGTGCAATAGAAAGCCAAGTCACCTGTAGTGTAGGTACTGAGTTTCTGACCTAGAACAAGTAAGGAAGGAAAGCCTTTAAAGTCTGCTGTATTTGAAGGAGCACCTGTTGTTTTTTAGCCATCAAATAGTTCCTTTTATCCTGAAAATACTCACATTTAAATACAATGAGGGAGGACTAGCATAAACACAAGAAAACATTTTGTGTGGTAATATGAAGCATTTCAAAAGAAACCTGCAGTGCGTAATTCTTCGCCAAGCAGAAGCTGGGGTAGAACTTTCTGCTTCTCATAAATGTGAAGTTAGTTCACGTCTTTTTTTCTTTTATGGTGTTGGCAATTATTCAGTGCACCATAAGACCTGTGTCCTAAATTTCTTGATTCATGTCTAAACATTGCTTGCATTAGCTGTACCCTAATTAATCCTTTTGTGCCACAAGTTGAATTTGCCCAGCATGCTCTTCATTGCCAGGAATGGATGCACCAAATCTGCTGATGCCAAAGAGGTAATGTGTATTTAACACACATCAGCACTTGTTCTCCCTTTTATGATTGCTGATCCTCCTGCACTTAATAATACACTACTAAGTTAAGGTTATACACAGCTCAAGCAGTGCTAACTATCAGGGTGTGTGGTTATTCTATAATAACCACATTTTAGGGTGTGTGTCAATTTTACAGGGCAGTCATTTACTTCAAATTACTTTGTCTTTCTTAAAGTTATTGTGTAATTCCTTTATTAAAGGAAAAGAAAAAAATATAATTTGATTTTTAAAGATGCATTAAATAACACTAATTATAATGCTTAGCTCTTAGCACATTTTTCATCCTCAGTGCTTTATAGCCATTTTGCTAACCAATTTTTACAGCATCCTTGTGGTGAGCAACTAGCTGTACCTCTGCCTGAAAGTTAGAAATGCTGAGGCGGGGAAGTCAAGTGGTTTGCCCAAGATTACTGTGATCTGCCCAGGAGCTGGTTTTAGAGCCAATACTAGTATTTGGTTGTTTCTGACTGCTGGGTCATGCACTCACAAATCTTTCTTTCCCCCAAACCATATAAATAGTCTCAAGAATTATTTAATCTCTAAAACAGATAAGAACAGAGCCTTAAAATGGCACAAGTCAGCTCTGTGATCAGCAGAATCCTGTCTGTGTGTAGGAGGATTTGCTTCTAAACAGCTCCACTTGAAAAACAAAATTCCTGTACACCACTGGTCTTTGGAGGCAGCAAAAATTCACGTAAATGTCCACCAGTTCTTTTCTTGAAGTTTCATCGACTAATTAGTGGTTGTGAGGCAATAATCCATGTTTCCGTTGCTTCCTTTAAGGCCTTTTCAAGCTTCAATCTAACTACTAGCTCTTGGCCTGTGATTAAATTTCTGAACTGCCTTTAGTCCCAGGAGCGTTCAGTGCAGTAAAAAGAAATGTCTTCATCTGCAGCCTTCTAACAGGTTAGGTATAAAGGAGAGGTGTTTCCTCTGTCATTTGTAGATGCACCATCCTTAATGGGGGAGTGAAAGGAGAGGTAGTAAACAAAGTGAAATGACTGAAATGGGAGCAGCTAGATGCTGAGGACTTCTGAAATAGCAGGCCATCATACTTAGGTAAACATACAGAGTAGAAAGCCTTTTTAAAATCAGTTTATCCAGACAGCAACTTGAAGAAAAGCTTACTGGAACAGTTTTATCGATATTGTCAATTTTCTTGGAGTGTTGATAACACTGGGATGTATTAATACATGTGTGTGTGCGTGTGTGTATATATATATGTAGTATTACATTCCAATAGTGTAATATAATATAATATATCTATGAAATCATGTGATTTTGTAAGACTCAATTTCAGTTTATTAAAAAAATCAATCTGAAAACGTGTCTTAAACATGCAAGAGCTTTGCAAAGCTGGAAGGCAAATTGGAACTACTCAACTTTTAAATGCTTGCGTCTCACAGTGTTGCGGATATATTTATTTTCTGAATGTGGACTGGATAATATTATACCCATATTTATCACAGCTGGATCATTTTCAACTGCTCAATCTTTCTTGTTTGTTGATTGTAACTTTGGTTCCAGCACTGAGGGCATTCAAACTGAATCCTCCTGTTTCCCCAAATTTTAAAGTTAATTATTCTTAAGCTTCCAGCACAGTTACCTTTTTCTTAGGTATTATGTTAACACTGCAAGTACTAAATAGTCGTTTAAAAGGAAAAGGTGACTCTTGTAATTTTCCCAAAGGTCCTAATCCTCGCATGGGGTCACGTTGCAACACTTAACTAACATGCTGTAGTTGGCTTCAGAGGAGCTTTGTGCAGGAGTGACGTCCGAGATGAGCCTCCTTCAGGAGCACAGCCTTACAAATACAGGGATTTGACACTGATAGGGTTTTTTTTTCAGGGCTTTGTCACTAATGGTAGTTCGCGACAATATAAACTTCAAGGACTTTACGGTAAGACAAAATGAAAACCATAAAATATTGCTGGCATTGACTTGCTGAAAGACTGTACTTTGTGTTTATTTGCCATAAACAAGAAGAAATAGTTACTTAATACCAGCATCTCAAAGGCTGATGCTGTTTCCTTGAGAGTTTAAATAGAGCCTCACCAGAAGCTACCTTGTTGAAATCTGCTCAACCAACCTTTCTTTAAAAACACTGCTTACTGTAACTCAGTTTCTGGCCTACCATACAAAACTGCAGTCTCAGGTAAAGTTAAAAGGGTGATTCATACACCTGGAGAAGGAATTGAATATTCAAGTCACTTGTCAGGCTGGCAGGTTTAAATTATATAACAGGAAGCTTTCTATTCATATGTAGTGTAACTGAATCACCGCTTCTTTATTGATAATTCATTATATGTTGCTACTATCACTCTGCAGCTCTGAAATGCTTTTCGCTATAATGATTTTATACCGTACTAGTATAATGGCCTTCTGACTGTGTCAATCAGCACTACTTGCGTGTACAATAATATTATTCTGCAGTCTGTCTTGGGAGAATGCTTAAAAGCTTTCTCTCATTTTCTCCATTTAACTCATGTATTATCTGAGTTTTTACATTAAATGGCCATACTTAATATCCCATGACATGTCACCTATTTTCTAGGGAGGATACTGATACAGTACTTACCAGTTCCAGAATCTATACTAATCAAATCACACCTGCCCACTTCAGCCAAGAGCAGTTAGTTCAGTGCATCAGCATTTAATCTGTAGGAAGAACTTATGAGAAGGAGCAAAACCAATGTGAACTGTATTTGGCTAAATGTGGGCATGGTTGATGCAATTTGTTTTGTGAAGACGGATTAGAAGATATTGAAGTCAAGCTGAGGTACAGGGGTCAATTTATATATAGATTTATTGCCAGGACTCAGCCTACACTGGTAGCACATTTATAAAGACAAGGCCTAATCCAGCAAATATTTATGCTATTTCTGATATGCACTTTGTGGTAGGTACTTCCACTGAATGAGACTTCTTGGCTGAAAAATTAAACGTGTGTGCAAAAGTAACAAACTCGGTCAGACTTTACAGAGAGTTCAGTCCCAGTGCAGATAACAATCATAGTTTTGCATTGAAAGACTGCCTGGAAGTTCCAAATAGTTACTCTAAACCCCTTGCGCAGTCAGGTTAATGTACTGGAAATTTTAAGACTTGAAATGCCAGCTGCTGAACACAAAATTACATTGGAACGAGTGCCAAGCCATTTAATCTGTTTGACATAGACATTTTCCCTAAAAATACTGGATACACTTAAATCTTATTTGTTGTTTGATTCAGTCAATGCCATGGTGTAACTAACTTCTGTGTTAAAGAACAAAAGACTATTTATGAAAGTTCTGAAAATTCAATGTTTCAAGGACGACGGGTGTCCATTTACCTTAACAGTTGCTTATAATATAATCCCATCTACACTGCATACGAGAACTTCAGGCAAAGCTAATGCAGCAAGCATGCAGTCTCCAAGTACAGGCAGAATTAATTTGCTCAGCCACACAAGAATGGCAAGGTGAAAAAGCAGTGGTTTAATTAGGCCACAGCCTTATTAACTCATAAGACAATATATTGTACAGTTCACATTGTCATTCTTTCCTCGGTGTATTTTTAAGCCAGCTCTCCTTGGGAATTGAATATTCCTGCCTGGGCACTTGCAGCTGTAAATGGAGGAGACTTTCAGTTGTAGAGCTCA
>VYZW01007404.1:34000-147636 GCA_013401315.1 Balaeniceps rex | reverse complement strand
CGGCTCTGCCCGAGGGAGCCGGGAGCCGCGGCGGTGCGTGCCCCTGGCCGGGCGGGCCCCGCTGGCCCTTCCGCGTGCCGGGGAGCTCCCCCGCGGCCCGGCCCGGTCCGGTGTCAGCAGGATTTGCGTTTGCGGCGGCCGGGAAGATTCCAGAAGAGGCCGGCTGCGGCAGCCGGGCGCTGTGGGGAGCGGGGCCACGGCCCACGGCCCACGGACCCACCGCCCACAGCCCGGCAGATGCCGGGGCTGCCCCCGGAGGGCGGCGTGGGGCGGGCCGTACCCCAGCTGCCTCCCGGCGGGCCACACGCCGCTGCAGGCTCTGGGGCCGTTGCTGGATTTGAGGGCGTTGTTTCATCCGGCGGGAAGACCCTTAAAAATCTCCAGATGGGATTGAACTCTCCTTTGACTTGTGATTTCTTTTTTTCCCCAAGTTACATTGCGGCCCTATCATCGTTTCAGCAATAGTAAAACTGAAATGGGCGTTGGAGGAAAACAAATAAAAAATATCTGACGTGTAATTAAATCTCAGCGGTTTGAAAGAGTTTATAATTACGTTTTATGCTCAGCCTATTTTAGTCATAAGGATTTTAATAAATTTTAAAACATTCGGAACGTTGATTAATTTTAATCAGCTGAAGTTTATGTTTTTGTAGTGAGTTAGGGAAGGCATCTTTAATTTTCAAGCTTAATTCAGATTTTGAAGATAAACACTGCAGTGTGCTGCACCAAGTATCTCTACAGGGAAACAAACTCTGCTATCTACGTGTTTTCCAAGTATCAGCTCTTTTTTCTTTCTTAACTGAAAGTCTGATCATTTTGGCTTCAATACTAGGTAGCTGATGCAACCGACCTTTCTTTTTCGAATACTGCTTTCAAAATGGAGAAGCTTGGTAGGAAACAAAAAAAATTCCCACCTTTAATTTATAAATTAAAAAGACATTGAGTAGGTGTAAAAAAGTTTTAAGGGCTGAAGGACTTACATCCAGTCTTTCGCAGATGCTTAGTGACTTTCCAGTCCAGGTAAGCGGGATATCCTAAGTGCCTAGACAGGTTAGACCCCAAATTTCCTTAATCTCAGTGGAAGGAGATAATTTCCACTGAATATTTACCTGCATTTTTAGGTAGGTAAATTTTACAAGAGCCTTGTAAAATCAGCTCCTTGGTTCCTAGAAGTAGTTTGCTCATATAATAAGTAAATTTGTTGCCTCTTTTGTTAAATAAACCAATTAAATGCTTTGATAAATGTACATGCTTTGATAAATACACAAAATAAGTAAGCACCACTCTGAAGGTCGCAGTTCTTACAAAACAATATTAAAATGCTCTTTTATGCATTTCGACTGAATTCAGATTGCCTAGGTAATAGATGAGTTTCTTACCGTCTTCTAATGTAATTGAAACTCAAACAAAAATGAGCATTTGACTTGTATAGTCAGCAACATAATTATAATAAATATTTGTAGGCGTAGTGAGTCCTTGTGGCTGGGAGAGAAGAGTATCAAATGCAGAGATAACGAGTGGCAATCAGCATGTTTTAATCTTTACACCAATCAGTAGGAATAAACCCTGCCTTAGGAAAATGACTGAAAATTACAAATGCAGAGCAGGGTTAAAACTGGTGTATTTAAGAAAGATGAGATACATATTGTTTTCTTCGGATAGGTAGAGCAGGATCATTGCTCACTTTGCTCCCCAAATTCTGGGGTGAAAGAGAGAGCATCTTCTAATTCAGTCAGAGAGCTTGAATCCTATTGAATGAGATAATATATAACTCTGGAAGCAGGGTGTGTCACTCTGCTGTCACTAACCAGCACACACTGCTATTCTGATACACTGCTGTGTCATAAGCCTGCCAGAAACCCAGAAGCAACGGTGGTAAAATGAAGAACTTTGATGTTTTCCTTAGACTGGCATGAAGATGAATGAAGTAGTGAGAGAAATGCAACCATTTGATGAATTTCCTACTGTGCCTCTCCGTAGCTATGGAGCATATGTGGTGCCTTCCCAAACCCCAGATTTTTGTTCAGTGTCAGCAGTGCTTGGATGCTGCAGTGACACAGACGATTTGGAGTCAGCCATTCTAGTGCAAAAGAAGGCTTTCACTTTCACAGTAGTTAATCTTTAATATGAAAAATTGAGTGCTGCCACTCCACTGAGAAGATCTATTCAAGACAGACTTGACGACAAGTTGGCTTGGGCGTATGCAATACTTTCTCAGCGTTCTAGAGACTGGAAAACCAAACACTCGTCTGTTCAATAGTGCTAACGTTACATGTACAACAATAAATCTGTGCCTTCTCTGTATATGTGATTATATTTTTAATCGTATTGAATACTTTTTTCCCCCCTGCAAGCCCTTTCCTCAGTTGGTGTGCAGAATGGAAGGTATTTGCTTAATGAGGAAGCTTTATCTTACTGTTCAGTGCTAAGTCCTCAGGCCTTATTTACTGAACACTCCTCCAACTCTGCTATGGGGATGGAGTTTCTTAATTTCACTTTATGGGTTTTCCTCTGATCTCATTGGTCAGAATCAGTGTCTTTCATTAGTACTGAACCCCTTTTTGCAACATGAAATGAGATGGGTTTAGTATCTCTGTTCTCCTATCATGAAAATAGTTGTTAAGGTCAAAAGTATCCACTTGCTTTGCCAAGCTGAAAGCAAGCCAAAGACGGATTTTTCAGTGGCATTGTGTAACACTGTACTCAAGCAGAGCTGCATTTGAATTCAGTTGTTATTATGAGGGGTCAGCATTTTGGCAAATTATCTCTCTGAGATTGCAGGATGGGTGCCTGGAAAAGTTAGAGCGTAGTAACCATTTTCTAAAAAGTTTGATTCAAGTGACTGGCTTAACAGCACGCAAAGATTAGGTGCAAAATAAGGGGTAAAATAATTTTCTTCAGGTAAAATCTTGTCTTTTTTAAAGCAGAGAAGCCGTGCTGTTTCTTCATGCCGCCTCTTTCCTTGCTCACTACACTTGCTGGCACCTGCAGCTCTGAGGCATGTGTTTGCTTCTGTTGTGCCTCCTGATTCACCTGCTGCGACAAGGCCAGCAACCTGGGGAAAAGAATAGTTAATATGCAGAAATTCCAAGAAGGTGCCCCGTATGAGTATTTTTTTTAACTAGCTCGAGTTCATGTGCCTTTTCTCGGGGTTGCGCTCAGTGCCGTGCGTGGCTTCCCGTGCCTGCAGGACTGGGGGCTGGAACCGTCACCTGGGCAGGCCCCGCTGCCCTGTTGTCAGCGGCGGCCGCGGCAGCAGCGATGGGGAGCCACGCTCTCTGTGGCCTCTGCGGAAAGCAGTGGGCTTAGATAGGCAGCAGCAGCAGCAGCAAGTGAACAAGGTGGAAAAGGTTTGGTCTCGGAGGGATGCGGGGGCAGGTATCTGCCCCATGCTGGGGACTTGTCACTGTGTGTAAGGGGGCTGAGGTCCCATCTCTCTGTCTCCTCGTACACGTGAGAGTCGTCTCGCGTGTCTGCTCTGAGTCTCGACTGCCGTACACGTACACCCCTGCATTTCTGATGCCCTGTCTCCAGAGCTCCTCAGTCCCAGGTCTCTCCTCCGACTCCTTCTGAAAGCCGTTCCCTTCCTCAGGCTCTTCTTGCTTGCTGTAGACAGCCTCCCGCCTTCAGCAATCAGCATGGAAGTGTTTAAGCATGTAACAAAACAGGGAGAAGAACGGATATGTGAAAACAAAGAACTGATTTGTGGCAAAAATTTGGACAAGGAGAAAATACCTGACAGATTTGTCAATTGTAATCTGCTAGTTGCAGTAGAGTGAGGCTCTCCTTCGTCTTTTTAAGTCTCTCATTGCTGGTACTTGTCCTTGTTTGGTCTTCTGAGTTTCTCATAAAACCAGATTTTTCTGATCTGCTCTGTGGGGTTTTTTTGCCGTTTCAGTAACTCTTAGCTGCTTGCAAATAGTGTGGTTTTCCTGGAGATGAAAGAGAAAGCAAAACTGGTTTTCTCCTGTATTGACTGTAGCTCTGTCCTGTTAGTCTCATGGACTCCTGAACTCGTGTAGCAGCAAGATCTAGCTCCTGTTGCAGCAGTCAAAAGATAACTTAAAACACCTTTTCCAGGATCTTAACTTGCCAAGATGCCCATCAGCGTTGATGATGTGATGCTGCTGCTCTGCCAACTCTCTCAGAAGAAGGGGATGAAAGCTGCTGTGAAACACTCCGGTCAAGGAGCACTGCTGGCGGGTGCAGCAGCATTTATTGGGGGTCTGATGGGAGGTCCACCTGGAATCGCTGTAGGTAAGTGTGTTCTGCTTTAGGAACAAGAAGTGTGGTTAACTCCCTGAGTGAAGAAACTAGGGATAGGTATGGATTGAAGGCAAGGGGCGTGCAGCGCTGAGATTTCCTCTAACTGATCACATTTAACAAGATGCCGTTTTATATGTTGGCTTTTTAGAAACAAGGTGTGCATCAGGAAGGCACACGCCAGTGTTTCCTTCTAGGCTGACAGTGACCTTGCTGTCTTTGCTGTGCGACAAATGGGAAGCCATGCAGAGGTCAAGCTGAGATAGCGGCGCCTTTGAAACCCTTTGAACAAACTGTTAACAAATGGTTTGCTTTTGGTGGGTAGAGCCGTGGTTCCCATCTGCTGAGGTACACCAGCGTCCGAGGTGTGGGACGCAACAGAGTGCGAACTAACGGGCTCTGAGATCGTCAGTGCGGGCTCTGCTCCAGCGCTGCTGCGGCGGGGGAGTGAAGAGGAGAGGGGTGAAGCAGGGCCGAAGGAGCACAAGAGACGAAGGTAGCAGTTACAGGTACAGAGCTTAATTAATAGCCAAAAGGGCCACGAAAGTGATCCAAGGGCTGGAGCACCTCTCCTACGAGGACAGGCTGAGAGAGTTGGGGCTGTTCAGCCTGGAGAAGAGAAGGCTGCAGGGAGACCTTATTGCGGCCTTTCAGTACTTAAAGGGGGCCTATAGGAAAGATGGGGACAGGCTTTTCAGCAAGGTGTGTTGTGACAGGACAAGGGGTAATGGTTTTAAACTAAAGGAGGGGAAATTTAGGCTAGATATAAGGAAAAAATTTTTTACAATGAGGGTGGTGAAGCACTGGAACAGGTTGCCCAGAGAGGTAGTGGAGGCCCCATCCCTGGAAACATTCAAGGTCAGGTTGGACAGGGCTCTGAGCAACCTGATCTAGTTGATGATGTCCCTGCTCACTGCAGGGGGGTTGGACTAGATGACCTCTAAAGGTCCCTTCCAACCCAAAGCATTCTATGATTCTATGATTCTATGAATAATATTTTGACAAATGTATGACTGAAGTTATCAGGAACAAAGTGAAATTAAGCTTTGTAAGACATTTGGAAGCTGTAAATCAGAAGTGAAAGTAAAAATGTCAGTAGCCTCATTCTTGAGTGAGATGATGAGTTATTCTTGGATGTTGTTGTGGTTTAACCCCAGCTGGCAGCCAAGCACCACACAGATGCTCGCTCACCCTCCCCCCGCAGTGGGATGGGGGAGAGAATTGGGAGGGGGAAAAAAAAGTAAACCCTGTGGATTGAGGTAAAGGCAGTTTAATAGGACCNTGGCTGTGCCCCCTCCCAGCTTCTTGTGCACCCAGCAGAGCATGGGAAGCTGAAAAGTCCTTGACTAGGGTAAGCACTACTTACCAACAACTAAAACATCAGTGTGTTATCAATATTATTCTCATCCTAAATCCAAAACACAGCTCTATACCAGCTACTAGGAAGAAAATTAACTCTATCCCAGCCAAAACCAGGACAGATGTGTTTTCTCATTTTGTTTAAGTGTTTGTTTAAGCTGTCATAATCTCTCCCCGTCACGCTCGGTGTTCTTCAGCCACTGATGAAGGCACTGGAACAAGTACACCTATTACTGTATACCAAAAGTGTACAATAATAAGTATTGTAAGTATATATAATGAGAATAATGAGTATGAAGTACACCAAAAGCCGTGTCCCGGTTACAGTGCAAGTCAATCAGAAGATCCTCATTTAACTTCAAAAATTGCCAAGGTAAATGACCCTGGGTCTTTAATGGGTTTTAGGACAGTTGCAGGGACATTTGCAGTCAAGTGCACGTTCACTTACACAAACAGCCTGCATAGGTGTGGGACTGGGTAGCAGGGATTGTCCTTATTGCTGCCTTGCGCCAAGAATTAGCGGATGAATTACCTTCCATCTGCAGTGGTCACCGGGGAAACTTGCAGCGTATCGTGCTTTCTAAGGACTACTTGCTCTGGGAAGAATGGATTGTGGATGTGTTGCTTTGGCGGGGGAAGTGTGATCGTGTAACAAATCTTGTCTCAATAAAGTCGGAACTTGGACATCAATACTTCTAGTGGCTTTTGCATTAAGTGCCCCTAAATCAGATATTGATGTTCTCGTAAAAGTTCTTGAAGCTGAATTCAGCCGTCATAGGCTTTCAAGTATTTCTGTGCTATCACGGGAAAAATTCCAGCTGAGTAAAATGTGCAAATTAAGGAATTTTTGTCCAATGAAAAACTGCATCCCTGCGAGTGCGTAAATGACTTTTTAGGAGCAGCCGCTGGGGTGGGAGTTTTGGAGGCAGAGTCAGTTCTGACGCCCCTCCGTTGTCAGGGTTCTCCTTCCTTCCACCAGGACATCTGTGTCTGTGGGCAGCGGTGCCAGTCATGTGAATTCCCGTCGGTGAGCGCTGTGTTGCAAGTTAGACTGGTCGCTCTGTGAAGGAGAACCACCGTGTAGGAGTGTAAGGCTGGTTTCTCAGCAGCAGCCACAATCACGTCAGCTGTAGAGGATCTCTCTGCTGTTATCTTGATGATCTGGAACCACTCTTATTTACCAGAGCATTTCTTGGCCAGCTGGGGTGTTGATTTGGTAGATGAAAGCATGAATGTGTCTAAACCCATGAGGCTGATGGGTTTGGTCTCTGTGAGCACCTTCTGAAGGGTGGACTTCAGAAGCAGAAAGCTTGGATCGTTCTGGTGAGATCACTCTAGTGAGACATTATGTGTTAATGGCACTGGTAAGGCAATTGTTGGTCAGATGTTTTCCTGGGGCATGGTTTTATTTAGTAGTAGAGCTTATCCTGAAGAGACCAGTGCCCTAAGGAGTGTTATTTTGTTTCTGATTTCTAGCTTGAAGCTATCGGCTCTGATTGTGTAAAGAGTTCCTTTGTGATGGCTGTGGATGTAAAAAGCTTTAAAAATCCTTCTTGGTGCTTGAACATCGGATACAAGCCTAGTTAAAGTAGACACATATGCAACTCTGCATTGATTTCTCATAAAGGTGGGAACGTTGTTGATGAAGGCTGTGGATAGAATTTCAGGTTTTAACGTTGACTGGTAAAGAGTAACATCTCTCTCTCTTTTCTAGGAGGAGCATTTGGTGGATTGCTTGGTGCCTGGATGACTTCTGGACAGTTCAAGCCAGTCCCTCAGATTTTATTGGAATTGCCTCCTGCTGAGCAGCAGAAACTCTATGATGAAGCCCTTGCTATTCTCAGGCACTTAGACTGGACTGACATTGCTCAGCTGACTGCTCTTGTAATGGGAAATGCTAATCTCCAGCAGAAGTTGACAGCAGTGCTGATAAATTACCTCTCCAAAGAGCTAAGAGCAGATATACAGTATGGAGAATAAACCTTTCCAGAGCAGGCTTTTTACAGCCTGACAATTGTGATGCTTCAACATAGCAATTATTAGTTATCAGTACTAACTGTGAATGTAGGCAGATCTAAGTATTATTTGGGGGGTTGGGGTTGGGGTTGGGGTTGGGGTTTCTTTCTTTCTTTGGTTTGTTTTATTAAGGATAATATTAGATTACTGCATTATCCTGACACTGACTTGCTGTGTAACTTTGAATGACCCTGCACTAGGACTGAATTCAAAATCACTGAAGGGAATTATGCTTCTCTTAAGCTAATGTATCACTAGTTAAAATTTTCAAAGTCGTCGTGTTTTATTTAGGAGATTTAATCCCGTTTGTGTAAGTGCTTTAATTTTCTTCTGTGAATGGCATAGAGGTGCCAAAGCAGCTAGGGCACTTTGAAGAATTTTGCCTGCTGTCTGTTTCAGTCCTGCAAAAGACAGTTATAAGACATTACGTTATTCTACTGTAAACTCAAAGAGCACAATCCTTACTTTATTCTTTGTTGCATTTTTATTGTAATTCTTGAGTTACTTATTCCCTTCTGTAAGAAGTGAAGCCAATGCCTAAACAAGATTTAAAGCAACAGGTGAACAAACTGCACACAATTAGTAGTTCCTGGTGTCCTAGAATGGGAAGGCATGGCAAAAACACGCTTCTAAAAAAATGTAAAAACGGGGAGTGGAATCTGCCAGTTTTGTACTATCCCAAGGATTAGGGTTGTCATTTCAGCATTGGTTTCTTGAAGAGCTGGTCCTCTGTTTTCATTAAAATGTTCCTAAGAAGCACCATAGTGGCCTGTGTTTTGCTTTAAAGTAAATGAACTCTTTAAGAACTGGGTACTGAA
Source organism: Balaeniceps rex (assembly GCA_013401315.1). Lineage (NCBI taxonomy): Eukaryota > Metazoa > Chordata > Aves > Pelecaniformes > Balaenicipitidae > Balaeniceps > Balaeniceps rex. Next base: position 139,180 of record VYZW01007404.1, on the reverse strand, counting down.
GTCTGAGGAAGAAGGCAGCCCTGTCCTGGTCAGCCAGCAGTTGGCAGCGGTGATGGTGGGGGATGACATGCGGGCTGCAGTTAACACTGTAAGCTCCCCGTGCAATGTTGCCGAACATCCCAGCCAGTTGTTCACCATTTGTTTCAAGGCACTTGTAAGACAAGTTCGTAAGTAGAAAAATGTGCAGGTGTGCCTTCTTTTGTATGTAAAAACAAGTGAAACTGCTCTGATAATTTCATTTTTCCCCTAAAATAAAGATTTCTCTGTGTGTGCACGGTGTGGTTTCTAGGAGTTGAGTTTTAAATGGTGAAGCTTTAAACTCAGAAGTTGCTAGTGTATACATTTCATTAATGTACTTCTGCGGGTACTGTTTGCCGTTAATGAATTCAGTGTGCTTTCCTGCCTGGAGTGCAGCGCAGCGATTGTTCTTCTCGTCATTTGAAAACACTTTTCCAGGGATGTGAGAGACAAAAGTGCATGGTAAGTGGGCACTCCTTACCCTGTCACAGTTTCATCATGCCAAGCCTGAAGCCAGTGTTTGTTCAGTTTCGTTGACACACTACACACTACACAGAACACACTGCACCTGGCTTTTTAAGACTTTACATACTCTGTATAGCCATTTTAAAATACTATTTTTATGAAGGCAGTTACTTTCCTTTGCAATTTTCTGGTTATTTCACAAATTAAATTCACTCTTTCCAAAAGAACACACTGCTAACAGCAGCAGATGATTGAATGATACAGGAGGATGGAGCCTGCCATCTTACAATCAGCTGTTTGAGCCCAGACATGAAGGAACTTGACATCTGATTGCAAAGCAGGCCATAGGAAAGACGTCGGTTTCAATTAATTTATAATAGTGTCCAGTATTTAAACAGATCATTAGCAGATTTCAGAGTGGTTTCAGACACCTATCATCACTCCCGTTTTACAGGTATTCATAAATTGGAGCCCAAACATAGGTAGTGAATTGGTTTTTATCACTCGTGTCAGTGTCATAGCCATGAACAGAGCTGAAATTATGTGAGTCCTAGTCCTGGACTCTGTTACTCTATTTCCTAGGGTATTCTTTCAGATGCTTTTTATTATACACTTAGAAATGATAAACTGGTTTTAATTAGGATCTTTCAGCCTTCACTGTCGTATGAGGCGGGCTTGTGTCATACGGGTACCAACAGAAGTTTGATCCAAGCAGTTCAGAGTCCTGCATGGGCCAGTCTAGCTTATGTTAAACCCTGCTGCCCCTGAGCTCCTGCTTTAGACTCTGTGCCACAGAGTAGCACACTGTTAGTCATTATAATAAATTTAGCTTCCATAGGTTTTCAGATGACTGAAGTAGAACTAGGAAGAAGTGAATTGTATTCTGTTTGCTCTCTGTATCATTATTTAACAGGTTTGTAGCCTTTGGAGTGGTGCTCACCTCTCACTGGTGTGTGAGACTGGCCCATGTGTAACTGCTGCTCACGTGGACCCTGCAGGACCAAGGAGTATTTTGCTGAAAATTCTGTCTTTTGCTAGTCACTGTCACAGCGCAGACTTCCTAAAAGTCCCATTTCCAACAGCATTGCAGACGCTCCCAGGCTTGGTCCTCTGGAGAAACATGAGAACTGCAACAGAGACCTTGAAGTAAGGGTAGGGAGCAGGGTGCTAGGGTGGTGCACCATGGTGGCACACCACAGTGTCCGCGCTACTGCTTAATTAGTTGCTATAGTTCTTATTAACTGGAGGTTTTGGTGAGATCCTTCTGCTGCGGAAGAGGGTTCTCTGTATTGACCCACTGACTCCAGAGCGCACAAACTGTAAAAGCAGAACAAGCCTGAGATCGCATTAACTGACTGATGTTGAGTTTACAGCAGGCTGTGAGAACCTCGCCAGCAGCGGTAATCTGCCCAAAAGGTGATCAGGCAGAGAGCTGCTCTGAACCTCAGAGCTGAGGTTCAGCACTGTATGTGCATGCCCACATGAAGGACGGGTCTGATGGCTCTTGGCTCAGCCTGTTTGCATGGTCTTGGTCACATCAGCTCTCACCTCTTACTCCAGTATGAAAAGTAACAGGGATTAGCATTACGTGGGCAGTTTTTCTAAGGACAGCCACTCTCCTTCCAGGGCTGCACACCTGCATCTATGGAGGGCTTTGCTGGAGAAGAACATTCCCAAACGAGACAGTCTCCATCTCTCTCACAGAGGTCTCCTGTGGGCTGCTGGCAGGAGGGGGTGCTGTGCAACCATCTGTGTAGGGATCCTTGCTTGCCAGGGGGAGCCAGTGACTGGGGCTCCTCTGCAGGCTGCTGCTCCCCTGCCTGGGCCTGCTGGCTCTGAAGAGCAGGGTGGTTTGGAGAGGTGCTTTGCTGCCTGACTAAGGGCAGTTTGCTTAAGGAAGCCGACTGATCTCCTGCAGCAATAGTTTGCTGAATGACTTTGGGCAGTCACCCAGCTTCCCCACTCAGCTGCTTTTGTGTGAGGTGGTGGTGGTGATGACAACACCCAGCTAGTGATGGAGGGCTGTGTGAGGTGATGACTACTGACTGGCGGTAGCAGCGGGGTGATACTACCAGCAGTTTGTTGTCATTATTTGATTTCTTACCATATCGTTTGAGATGATTCCAGCAGTGCAGTGTGTTGTACTGTCCACTGCAGCCTGATAACAGGTCACTGTGCCCTGGCAGAACTGCTTTCCCCTCTCATATTTCACGATCTATAGCTCCTGCCATACATGCTTCAGTGCGTGGGGCACGGGTGGGGTGGAATGGCTGCAGTCACCTGCTCCCGGTAACACTCACCTCGGAAGAATAGCCACGAACAGGTCGAAAGCTTATGGGTAAGAATCAGAGATGGAGACAACAAAGGGAACCTTGTGGTTGGCGTCTACTACAGGCTACCTGATCAAGGGGAGTCTACTGACGAAGCCTTCTTCCTCCAGCTCCAGGAGGCTTCGCGCTTGCAGACTCTCGTCCTACCGGGGGACTTCAACCACCCCGACGTCTGCTGGAAAAGTAACACAGCAAGCAGTAGGCAGTCCAGGAGATTCCTAGAATGCATTGAGGATAACTTCTTAAGCCAGGTAATAGACACCCCTACCAGAGGGGATGCAATATTGGACCTGGTGGTCACCAATGCAAGTGAGCTCATCATCAACATTCAAGGTCAGGTTGGATGGGGCTCTGAGCAACCTGATCTAGTTGAAGATGTCCCTGCTCACTGCAGGGGGGTTGGACTAGATGACCTCTAAAGGTCCCTTCCAACCCAAAGCATTCTATGATTCTATGATTCTTTAGGGAGAAAAGCTTGTGCTGCAAAGGACTCAGGTGGGCCAGGATAGCTGCTCTTTTGAGGTGAAATTCTGTTCAGCACACAAAGCATAAAGCTACTGAGACCCAGCGTGTCCATATTTCTTTCAGATGACAGCAATTTGATGATTGCAACCCAACAGTGGTTACCATGCCTTTTCTCCCTTTCGGTTGGTTTATAGGAAATTAGTGTTCCAAAACTCACTGAAAGACCTTATGGAAGGGGAAGGGGATTGTATTATTCAAAGTCATTAAGCAAATTGATTTTACACAGCCATACCCTCATGGCATACCTGCTCAAATGGTCTGACCAGGATTGCTTGTGCACAACACAGAGGACAAGTCAAATCCTTGCTTCATCTCCTGAGTTCTCCTTGATTGTCAACGATGAACTAAGTTTTTGGACAAATCCTTTATAACCTTTAGGATATCTTTCACATCTTATTGCTGTTGTCTTGCTTTTAGCCCGTTGGGCTATCAGAAAGACTGGCATATGGGATTTGCTGCAACCTCTGCCACTGTCCTGCTGTCAGTGCGGGGTCTTCTGTTCAGGAACCGTCTGTGCTGTGGTCTCACCAGCGTGGGGCCTCCGGGGCTCGACAGCAGCAATGCATTCCTCCATTTGCTGAAATGGCGTCCCTTGCTATCCATATAGGCCTCCCTTTTAATTGTTGTCCTGGTGCTTTCACACACACATATTTCCGGTCATACAGCATTTATACCAATCTTAATCACAGAATCACAGAATCTTTTGGTTGGAAAACACCTTTAAGATCATCAAGTCCAACCATACCTGTCCACTACTAAACCATGTCTCTAAGTACCTCGTCTACCCGTCTTTTAAATACCTGCAGGGATGGTGACTCGACCACTTCCCTGGGCAACCTGTTCCAATATTTGACAGCCCTCTCCATGAAGAATTTTTTCCTAATATCCAATCTAAACCTCCCCTGGCACAACTTGAGGCCATTGCCTCTCATCCTATCACTTGCTACTTGGGAGAAGAGACCAACACCCACCTCACTACAACCTCCTTTCAGGTAGTTGTAGAGGGCGATAAGGTCTCCCCTTATCCTCCTCTTCTCCAGGCTAAACAACCCCAGATCCCTCAGCCGCTCCTCGTAAGACTTGTGCTCCAGATCCTTCACCAGCTTCGTTGCCCTTCTCTGGACACGCTCCAGCAACTCAATGTCCTTCTTGTACTGAGGGGCCCAAAACTGAACACAGTACTTGAGGTGCGGCCTCACCAGTGCCGAGTACAGGGGAAAGACGACTTCCCTGGTCCTACTGGTCACACTATTCCTGATACAAGCCAGGATGCCGTTGGCCTTCCTGGATGCCTGGGCACACTGCTGGCTCATATTCAGTTGGCTGTCGATCAACACCCCCAGATCCCTCTCCGCCAAGCAGCTTTCCAGACACTCTTGCCCAAGCCTGTAGCATTGCATGGGGTTGTTGTGGCCCAAGTGCAGGACCCAGCACTTGGCCTTGTTGAACCTCATACAATTGGTCACAGCCCATTGGTCCAGCCTATCCAGGTCCCTCTGTAGAGCCTTCCTACCCTCAAGCAGATCAACACTCCCTCCCAGCTCAGTGTCATCTTCAAACTTGCTGAGGGTACACTCAATCCCCTCGTCCAGGTCGTTGATAAAGATGTTAAACAGAACTGGCCCCAACACTGAGCCCTGGGGAACACTGCTCGTGACCGGCCTCCAACTGGATTTAACTCCATTCACCACCACCCTTTGGGCCCGGCTGCCCAGCCAGTTTTTAACCCAGCCCAGAGTATGCCTGTCCAGGCCATGGGCAGCCAGTTTCTCCAGGAGAATGCTGTGGGAGATGGTGTCAAAGGCTTTACTGAAGTCCAGGTAGACAACATCCACAGCCTTTCCCTCATCCAATAAGTGGGTCACCTTGTCATAAAAGGAGATCAGGTTAGTCAAGCAGGATCTGCCCTTCATAAACCCATGTTGACTGGGCTTGATCTTCTGATTGTCCTGGACGTGCTGCGTGATGGCACTCGATATGAACCGCTCCATAATCTTCCCCGGTACCGAGGTCAGGCTGACAGGCCTGTAGTTTCCTGGATCCTCCTTCCGGCCCTTCTTGTAGATGGGCATCACATGGGCAAGCCTAATATTTCTGTTAAAAACTATGCAGATTCATATGGAAGTTCAGTTTTTCCATTTTTCCCTCACAGTGTTGCAGCAGCTCCAGTAGCGCTCACCAGTGAAATACAGGCAGACTCAGGGGTTTAATCCTGCATAGCTGCAGTGGTAGGACCTGCTGAGCTCAGTCTCCACCAGGAGTTTAGCAGCACTGGTGCAGCCAGAGGATGTAAAAGCAATGCATTTTTTTTTCCCCAGAGTTAAAGCTTTTATGGAGAAAGCACTAGCTTCTTAGAAAGGCTGTCATTGCTTGACCAGCTGATGTATAACTCCAGACTAATTGAATAGTAGACTTTCAGCTGGGTTGGAACGCTTTTGAAAAACCAAAGGCCTTTGCATTGGAGCGAACTAAAGCTATTAGCCCCTAATTAAAACATGAGATTTCATCTTTACCTTTCTAGACATCACAGAAATCTATGTATTTTTCAGGCTGTAAGCCAGAAATCAAACATTCATCACATAATTGCAGTAAGTGTGTGCTAATACTTCTCATTAAGTGTGATTTACGAATTCCAGAAGAGCCTAAGAGGTAAATATATAAAATTATTCTGAAGTCTGCAAAAATGAAGGCATTCATTTCTTTGGATGACTGTTCAGCAGGAAGGATTTAGGCAAACGTGAGCATTACGGCTTTCAACATCCAGTAAAGACACTGTGTTTGAACATCTGTACCTTTGCAATTCCCTCAGAATGGCATGCTTTCATCTAGTGTCACTGCTGAGCTGCCGACAAAGACAACGCTTCAGCTGTCAGCAGGTGCAGCAGCATGGCTTGGTGGAAAGCCCATTTTGCTGGGCCTCGGAGGAGGTATCACCTTCGCTGCCTCTTCTGCTTGTTTGCTGGGTGACCTTGAGTAACTTCCCATCTCGTTCCTGAACGCATTTTTTGTTAAACACTTTGCAATCTATCCATAGGAAATGGTGTGTTGCAAAAATGTAATAGCACTATTATGCAGCTAACCGCTCTTTGATCCTGCAGGCAGGACATGAGCATCGAAGAAGGAGGAATGTAATAAATGTTAGTAGAGGCTCATAGCAATGGGGATGAAGAGGAAACTGCTAGGTCGTGAAATGTAGCTACTTTTTGTTGCAGGGGAATGAAATATTTACACTGGTGTTTGACCTCAACTAATTATACCCTGCATAGGAGTGTCTAACAGGATGCAAATGTTTTGTATTCCTTATTTCTGCTCATCCTCAGTGGGCAGGAGTGATTTAGGGTGAAATTAAATCTTCCCCATGCTCTGGCATGCTGCTTTGATTAGAGCACTCTCAGATATTCCCTTGTACGTGTAATCTGAAGACAGCATGAAGTGTTTGTTATTTCTGTATCAGTCAATAAAATATGATGAATAATTTATGTAATTTGGGGTCAAAACTTATCTAACAAAACAAAAGCTTTGAAGGTCTTATTTTTACCTCGTCCCGCTGCAGCTCCCTGAGCAGCTCCATGTGTTAAGATGTTATTACAAATCAATCAGAGGATCACCCAGCTGAGTCAGAATTAGCCCCTGAACACTTACAGAGATAGGAGGGTTCCGGATGAGAGAGGTCATGGAGCTGGGGCAGGGGTGTGTGTAGCCCTGACCGTACCTCCCCATGCTCCAAGCATTCCCTTGGAGCTGGAGGAGGTCCTTGTCTCCTGCTGAAGTGTGTGAGCCAGTGGATAAAGCCTGTCCTGGGTGCAGAATTGTAGGTAAGCACATTCTCCTTATATTTGTATGCATTTCCAACATGATTTTTTTGTTCTCACCCAGCTAACTGTGCCAATGGATAGTTTTCTGCCCTCTCCCTGGCAGGCAATTCTGTTTGATAGTAATGGGAGCTTTCTGTAAGAAGAAAGGCAGGCCAGGGCAGCTCTGAGTTTTAACTGCCATCTGCATTTACTCAAACCTCTCTGGCTCTAAGAATCCTACTCTTTCACGCCAAAATGAGTGGGTCATCTGACTTCTCTACCTTGCCCTTCCAGGTTAATTTTAAGCCCTACGTAACCAGATTTTCCAAAATCCTAAGTTAAAGACTTGCTTCCTTTAGACTAGCGAAGGATACAAAAGATGCTAGCAGCTGGGCTTGGGAGAGATGGAGCGCAAGAGCAAATGCTTCACATTACTCAAGAAGGCAGGGGACAGGTCAAAACAGCTTAGCAAATACTGCATTAAAGCGGAAGACTTGTTGGAGTAGGAATCAGCTGCCTGCTCTGTGCCTGTCCGCAAGCTAAAGTTCACGCAGCAGACTTCTGACCAAACTGCAGTTTATTAACTGCTTATGCAGGAACAAAGTCAGTAATAAAATGCTAAATAGGGTGCTGGTGAGGCAGGCTCTCGGATCTGATTTTTTTTGGTTTCCATAAAAGGGGCTTGCTTGCTTTTTCCCAGACATTCTCTCCAGGAATCTGTGTACAAAAATATTTGTTCCACAACCACAGTGAACAGCCTCCCATTGCCTGGCAGCCGCCTGCATACTTGAGGCTTTCTGCCGTCTCTGAAGTTGAACTCTGCAGGAGCCTATGCTGCCGCTGAGTCTAATCCTAATTTTGGGCTTTCATGTCCCCAGCCCCGCCCCATGAGACTGGGGCTGATGACAATGGTGGCAGCACATCCCCGTGAGTATAGGGTGAAGATTAGCCTTCACATTGTGCCACTAATGATAGGTAGCAATGAGGATAATAAGGAGCACTCTTGTAGCACTCTACGTCTTCAAAGTGCTCTGCTGATACTAACTAATTAAGCTGCTATGCAGCCTTGCGACGAAGGTATGGATTTCTACTGCGCATAATTTAACTGTACTGTATTGTTATGCAATAAACCAAAATTGGATGGTGCCTTCAGATAGCAATCAGGAAATCAGTTAACCAACTACTGGCTGCTTACTCCCCAACAACTGAGCCAGCTTCAAAGCTGTCCCATGCCTTTTGGTTAGCCTTGGTGCATCTCCGGGAACCTCAAACATTCATGCAAAGCAGCACGATGCCAAGTGTTTAACAAAGTGGCTCCAGTGTTTTGCAGCAGCTCAGTTTCCATCTGTGCATACGGCCTCCACCATCTCCTAACCCTGCCCAGAGGATGCGGTCCCAGTGCCACGGAGTTAAACCGGGGCATTGCTGTGCTTAACCGAAGAGCCCCAGCTTCTGTGCTGCTGGCACTGTGTTGTGCTGGCCACAAAGGAAAACAAGGTCACACTGCGTGCATGTGCTGTGCTGACATGTCAAGGAACAGAGCGGATGCTCTACTTTAACTGCAAGGTTTCAAAGCCTTTCTGGGCAGCAAAGCCACCTGCCCGCAGCACTGCAGCGCCTGCCATCTGCTACTAGCATCGACGTGAGCCAGCAGTCAGTAGAACGGTAGGTATTGGTTAGTATTGGTAAATGCACCCAGAAGAAAGATAACCCTGATTATATGGTCACAGTGCTGGACTCCGAGTGACCTATTTTCTCTCAAGAAAGAGCTTGAGGTCACTGTGGACAGATATCTGACAATACAAGCTCAGTGCTCAGCAGCAGTTCAGAAGGCAACGAGAAGGTTAGGATGGACAGGGAAGGAAACTGAGAAGAAGGCAGTAAACGTTGTCGTGTCACTGAATGAATCCAGGTCGCAGCCACATGTTGAATAGTCTGTGCAGTCTGCTTGATCCGCTCTGGTTAGTCCTTTTTGAGCCAAAAAGGGGATTGTAGATCTAGGAAGGATACAGGGAAGGATAACATGGTATGGGAGGGCATCTGTGTAAAGAGAGATGGGCTAGTTTAAAACTGTTCAAACTGGAAAAGACACTAATGGGGAGAGCTTTGGTTGCAGCTGTGAATGGCACAGAGATGAACAGGAGGAACAATACCGTGGCGTAGAAGGCAGGATAAACCCACGGAACTGCCAGAGGTGAAGGGAAGTGCTTGGTCACAGAGCGTAACAGTGAATTGTGGAGCTAATTGGCACAGGATGCTCTAGGTGCCAAAACAAAAATGTGTTCAGAAAGTGATTAGGCAGATTGATGGCAGCGAGGACTATTAAACACACCAGTCCAGAATCAGCCACTGCCTCGAGAAGTTTCTCACCACGGGCTGACAAGAGACTAAAACAGTGGAAGTATCGCTCTATATGTGTCTCTTACACACCATCTCTCACGATTTTGGGGTAGGTGAACTCTGCCTCTGGTTTATGAAGCCTGCTTTCATATGTTATCCCAAACATATGCAGCACACAGTTTCTACAGTGTTGTGCCAACATATGTGCTATTGCAAGTAGAACATGACGTACGTGCTGCCAAAGCAATTGCGTTCTGAAAACAGCACGGCACGCTTCGTATTGTATAAAAGGGTTTTCCTGTGGTAGGGGAAGACCTGCCCGTTTGCCTTTGTGCCTCTTATCCCATTCAGGAGTAGAGCCTTCCTCCCTGAATGCTTTCCCATGTCCAAACAAGTGATTAAGCAGAGGTAGGAAACCCAACCTCTCTCTGTCTGTCAGTTGCAATTGGTTATTTCATATTCTCAAAATTGCAGTATCAGCTTAAAAATTAAACCAAATGTCTTCATTTCTGGCACCAAGCAGAAAATGTCTCCATGCTACCATTATCCAAATCACTAGACAGTATTTTTAAAGCAGGAAAGCTCCTTTATTCATGCTCACGTACAGCGGAAGTTGTATTTAAGATATGGTCATGCTATTGCTTTGTTTTGCAGAAGGGAAAGTTTTTTTACAGAGAGAGACTACATGGTCTGGTGATATGTTGATTGAAAAGTTCTTCACGTTTTCTCTTTGCATGTTTAAGTGTTCTCACAGAACTAAAGTCTTATCTAAAAAAAAAAAAAAGCTCCTTCTCTTCCCCTATCTTGCTGTTCTTCCTGAACCTGCAGCCAAACCCTCAGCTCGCAGAGGTGCCTGCTCTGCAGGGCTGGCTCAGCTGGGAGGGACGCCCTGCCCGCTGCGCCGTGCGTCAGGCAGCTCCGGCACGCTCCACGTCGCAGCACGCGTCCCACTGGCATAGCTGGGCGAACCAGCCCCAGGAAAACCCAGCCTCGGAAACACAGGAGACAAATTCTGGTGGGGGAGGATGGGCAGGGAGCAGAAAGCTCAAGTGCTGCTGGGTGGGAGGCAGAGCTGTACTGGAGACAGATCAGCCCGCTGTGCTCCAAACAGCTGTTAACACCACATCTGGTTCTGGAGCTGCCTGTGAAAGCTTACGTCTGGGGAGCTGCATCGCTCGTGCTCGGGTAATGACGAGCTCCTCTGCCTGCTTCCAGCACAGGATCCTTCCCCCGTTTCCCAAGGGGAAGAGGAGTTGCAATCCTGGGGGCTCCCCCCGTGCTTCATGGATTGCCCAGATGGTTCTCCTGAGTGGTGAGGGTGCTGAAACGGGGGGAAGCTGTGTGGAGGAGTAACCCCAGTCTGTCTCTAACTTGTAAGGTCTAAACCAACAAACATATCCTTTAGAATCCCTTCTGTGACACAGCTGTACGCTGGGCTTTGGCTATTGCATGTCCCTGAGGAGAGAGAGAATGTCAGCTGGCGTGAGGGATGTTTGCTTGGTGATTGCCAGGGTGCTTGCAGCGCTGCTGCTCCAGAAAGGGCTGTCTTTGGGCTCCAGGGGCGTGCTGAGGGGCTGCCCTTGCTTGGGGCTACACCAGCTGCATTACAGACCCTGTTTTTATGAAGGTAACATACCTCTAATTGCTGTATTATAGGGACAGAGTGGTACTGCTGAAGTCTTGAAATAGCAAAGTGTGACGGCCTCCATTTGTCATCCTCCCCAGATTAACGCCGTAGCTCTTTACCAGTGGATTTTGTAGAACCTCTCATGGTTAAGGCTGTTTGCTTGCAAACAGATGGCTGCAGCATGTGACGTCCCAAGTGCCTGTTGGGACGCAGCACGGATACAGGGGTTTGCTCAGCCTGCTGGCCTGCGGATGTTGTATCTGCTTTAAACGTGGTACTAGTAGAGTGAACAAATGCGGCTGCAGCCTGGCACCCTGTGGGACAAGTCCTCCCCCAGCCATGGGACCGGTGTGACTGGCACCAGCCTGTCTCTGTTGAGGTTTTGGGAGTAAGGCGTCCCCCCGCCATGAACCGCAGCAGAAAGCTCTGCTGCAGAGGCCTTTGCAGGGTTAATGCACAGCATCACTCCTCCCTCTGCTCCGCTGGGGTGATTCAGTAAAGTCAGCTGTGTTAGTGTGTCCGGGAGAGCAGCTGGATCCTGCCAAGCAGTGAAACACAGCCTCTCCTTGGAGAGGAGACACCCCTGCAAGTGGTGTGAGGCTCCCTCCTGCAGCCGGAGCTGTGCAGGGGGAAGATGCTCCGGCAGCTCCCCAGCTCCTGTGGCCCCAGCTGGACCGGAGCGCTTGCTCTGGCTACCGCTGGGGAGCAGGGCTGGGCTGCAAAGGGCATGCAGAGTCTTAGGGGAGCGTATGAAAGACCTTTGGACTAAGAAAGCCATGCACAGTGACACCTTGCTGGGCTGCCTGGCTCTTAGAGGCTGGTCAGTAAACAAGCGTGCTCAAGGCCATTTTTTGGAAGGAGCTAGAGACTTGGTTTGGTTTGCCTGAAACTTGCTGCTGAGCAAACACTCCTCAAGACAGCGACTTTGATGGAAACCAGGTAGTTGTGACCTGTGTGCTGGTGGCTCTGTTTTGCGTGTTTGGTTTGCTGGCTCGCACCACAGTATCTGAGCTGGTCAGGACAGTTGAGGACGACTCTAAGGGGCACCCCCATAAGTGCTGCGCTCCTGAGCACGGGGCTCATTCTGCAGCAATGTGAAGAGCCAGCGTGCCGCACGCAGGGTGATGGAATGGACAAGAAGAAACAGCCTCAAGTCGTACCAGTAGAGGTTTGGATTGGATATTAGGAAAAATTTCTTCACTGAAAGGGTTGTCAAGCACTGGAACAGGCTGCCAAGGGAAGTAGTGGAGTCACCATCCCTGGAGGTACTTAAAAGACGTGTAGATGTGGCGCTTAGGGACATGGTTTAGTGGTGGACTTGGCAGTGCTAGGTTAATGGTTGGACTTGATGATCTTAAAGGTCTTTTCCAAGCTAAATGATTCTATGATTCTATGCAGATCAGGCAGGCTGCTGAGAGGTTCTCCCAGCACAGACACTCGCCCTTGCTGCCTTCTTGCAGCTCGGCTGTACTCTGTGACGTGGTCGTCACTGGCTAATGTCTACGTGGGGATGCGGTGTGTGTTAGGGGACATGGTTCCTCCTGCTGGTTTTGACAGGATGGGGAGAGGCCTCGGTGCCACACTTACTTTTCCCTCTGGTGTCTCTGGAAGATCCTTTGTATATGAAACCACTAAGGGTCTGGTTTTACCTTATGTGTAACTCTCCTGATAAAAACCACATGTGACTTTTTTCTTGTTGCTGTCTGTTAGAGGAAAAGAAGCCCGTCTGGTCTTGAGTTAACGCTTTTCCCTTCTCAAATCCTATTTTTTTCTAAGGTTCTCACCAAAACACATTGAGTTTAGGACAAAAAAAGGAGAGGCTAGACAAAGCTCAAACAGGGGTGCAGCACCCCCTTGCTGCGTGGGGCAGCCTGGGCAGCAGGACCGCTCTGCCCCAGGGTGGTCTGGCCGTGCAAGAGAAGGCAGTGCACAAGAGCACTCTGCTAAAGCAAAACCTCGTATCCAGCTCCCTTCCTCCTTTTTCTCTGCCCTTCCTACAATAGCAAACTGGGGAGGTTGTGTAACTCGCTCTTCGCTGTGAACCTCTCAATAAGAGGTTTACAGAAAACCTGCCTATGGTTTATTTTCATTTCCGGGCCTTACTGGAAATGAAGTCAAATGCCAACTTCAAAGGGAGTCGCTCAGCGTTCTTCAGTACTCCATACCGCCTCCCTGCCTGCCTCGTCTCCTCCAGCTGCCATCTCAGGACTGCAGCACTGACTGCTGTGGCTGTTCACAGATTTTATGAACAAAAGTGCGCAGTCAGGAAAGGCACTTTCCCATACATCTGCGCGGCACTGGGATTTCTCCTGCCTGTGACATGCAATGTAAAGCAGACCTGGCTGTGTCTTGACCCCCCAGTGCTTTATGCCGTGGTGTGCAGCCTGTGCTTCCCTGGAGTGCAGCGCTCCTCCCCAGGTGCTCTGGAGAGCATCTCCAGCTCTCGGGTCTCAGGAAAGGGTTTCTCAGAGCTGTTTTGCCATATCGTGTCCACCATGGCAGTGACAGCAGTGTAACATGTTCTTCCTGCCAACACAGCCTGGAGCAGAAAGAGTCAGAAACAGAAGCCAGTATTCTTCATTGGAGACACATCGCTTTAAAGCTCAGCAGTAGTCAGGACCATCTGTGCTGCTCAGTTGCTCCTGCTAATGAAAAATCCCAGGCTGAGGAACACAAGAAACTGCCTTGCAGCAGTAGTGAGTCGGAGGAGGCCATGGGCTGTGGCAGAGCCAGAACTCCTGCTTGGACAAAAACTAACTGTTTGAATAACTGGGAGCAAGAATCTGACCATGAAGCTGGCTCGCTTCACCCTGCTACCTCCAAATGCTTGTGAACTGCTGAGTCAGCACTGTGCTCTGGAGTTGGTGGTGTGCCTTGGCTGCACCTCGGGACAGCTGAGCACACGTGTTTCATTGAACCTCTTCAATCCTTTCTTTTCAGTGTATTCACAGAGAAAATCTCCCCATTACCTTTCCTTTGGCTTTTGTGACTGGCTGCTACAGTAGTGCCACGCTCCTCCTCACCTTCCTACCAACCTTGGAAAGCAGAAGAGGATTGCTTCACTGCGTGGCCCTTAACTCTGTTTTCCTGTCTCTTTGCTGGAGAATCCCCTTCAGTTTCAGCAGGTCTGATACTAACATTCAAGCTTAGCTTTCCGTGTTCAGTGCGCTGGTGTTCTTGCTCCTGACAGCTATGGGGGCAGCTATGGGGGCTGTCCTCTCACTCTCGCGTGCCCAGCTGTAAAGGAACCACGTTGCTGAGGGTCCAAAAACTTTTGCATTTTTCTAGAAGTGGCTGGGCTCCAGTTTCTGCTCGGGGGAGCAGAAGGAACAGTTTTCAGCCAGTCTGATTTCCTGACCCAGCACAGCCTGGGGTCAGGCAGTGCCACGGCTGGTGTGCAGCAAGGACGGCTGCATGGTGCTGTGCCCTTTGGGCCGTGACACCTTCAGGCAGGGGCTGAGCAAGGAACCCCTTCTGGCAACTGATCCCCACACATCATGTCTGGGAGCCTTTCAGGAGGAGGATGTGACCCCACAAAATCCCTAGCCTGCAGATGTTTTTCCGAAGTGAGCTTTCAAGCTACCACTCTTCCTAGTAGCATGGGTTTGCAAACTTTAATGAATCCCTGGTAAGGCACTTATTTAGCTCAAAAAAGCAAAAACCCAAACCATCAGGAAATGCCCCATTAATGCACTGGAGATAGAATCAAGCTGGAAAACTCCAGGCTGGACTGCAACAGCACAGCCCATGATGTAAAACCCATGTGTTCAGCAGGCCAGAAGCCAGGAGCCCCAGGCTCTAATCCCAGTGCTGAGCTCCCCAGCTCGGCTAATAAAACTACAGGAAGGGGGGAAGACGCTTTGTTTAAATTTCCCCATGTTTTCCTGGGCAGGCTCATTTTACCATTATGCATTAAGAGTTTAAGAGTCGCTAGGTTACTTGGGCTTTCCATGTGAATTGTCTTCTCAAACCTGTGGCAGCCCCAGCCTTTCCGGGTCCCCCCGCTCGGCAGCAGCTGCGGCGCAATACCCTGAGGCTGCCTGCACGGCTGCGGAGCTGGGAGCAACACCGAGCACCTGGCAAGCAACAGGGAAAGCTCTGGGAGAAGGCACTGTAACACACACAAGGCAGCGTGCATGTAAGAAGCCTCTGGAAGTGCAAGTGCTCACGTGCACCTCCTCGGCTCCAAAACACCACGTTTCAAAATAGCGGGGTGTGTATGTGATGCGAGTCGCTGTTATTCTCAATTATCCACAAGAGTGTCGCAGCTTTTCCACACTTGATTCTTCTCCATATCTACCTCCTGTAAGGAATGGGGATGTACCAGTTGCTGGAAGGTGTGCGCGTTTCCAGAAAGGCCATCAACTACAGCATGCACAGAAAAAAGGGGCTGGGTTGTTTTTAGTGGAGTTTGGGTTTTGTGGTTTTTTTTCCTGCTGTGATTAAGAAAGCTCTTGCTTGACAAGAAGGCATTTGTTAGAGGCGTGCCTGTCCTTCATTAGTGGATAAAAACAGTTCATAGCTCTTTCAGGGCTGATAACAGTAAGACCTTTGGACACGTAAGATAAAGAAAAGCTGATCTCTAAGAGAACTAAGCAGTAGGTTCAAAACCAGAATACATTTCTGGAGCCAGTTACTAGGAAGAAACTGGGAGTTTTGCCTCAGGAGCAGGGAACTGGAACACCAGCTACAGACGCAGATCCGCGGCTGGGCTATTTTTGGCTTGTGAACCGTTCTAATGGCTGTTTATTTTTAAGGTCGTTTTCTGTTTGCATAGCATGTACACCCTTCTGGTGGGTGGGAGGCATTATAAAAACAACCACTGCTGCGCAGAGTTATGAACTAAGCTTGGAGAGGGATGCGAAAAACAGAACTCGGTGTACTTATTGCTTTAAAACCCAAAACCATCTGCTTAGGTCATAAGGTTTGTTGACCCACTCTAGGCTGTGCCCCCACCAGAAAAACACCCTTTCCATTAATAGAGACTACTGCAGGGGATTGCAATAGACTTGGGAAAACTCGGTCAGATGATAACATGGTATAAATAGAAAGGAAGCATCAGATTTGGCATTTTTTTTTTCACTCGTGCTTACCTTCAAGCAGTAAATAGCAACCCGGCGCGCTCACCCCACAGCTGAGGAGTCAGAACTCATGCTGGCCGGCCAGGCCTGAATCCCAGCTCTTGTTTAAGACTCTTGTTAAATAACAACACGCTTTATTGTCGTATTTTCCTGGCTTCTTCCTGTTGGCCGTATCTTTATTCACACACAGTCAAGTGATACAAATTCACTGGAACAGTGGCAGTTTACAAAAGACAGTAAGAATAATTTCTTTGAACTGAAATTTAAAAAACTCTTAAGTCTGACCATCTGGCAGGCAATGCACTGTTTGGAACAGGTCACGGTAAGGAAACAGTTTATAACATTGGCAGTGTACTCCCAGCCATGTTCCTTTTCAAGAGCATAAAATACACAATACAAAAATATAACAAAAGTTTGTAGAAATGTCTGCTGCAAAACAATTGCTGTTGTCTGATTTTCAGTATATTTACTCCCACGCTGTATTATGATAGAATACTTGAATAAACATGGTTTATTTCTAACTTAATTTGAACTTTAAAGTTGATCTCAAGTTAGCTGTAAAGCCTTAGGCTCCAATCCTGGAAGTACCTAAAGGACCTTAACTTTGGACTCATGAGACTGATAGACATGAGGTGAGCCCACAAGTGAGCATTCAACGCCTTGGGCTCCTGCTCGGGAGGGAAGTGGAAGTTGAAGTGCTGCACTTCATAGGATCTTAATTTGGGGCATTTTCCTGGATTTTTCAAGAATTTTACCAAGTCTTCCCTGGGCTATCCTTTTACCTGATAGGCTTGAGTTCATCAAGTTGCTGGTAATCTGGTGGAACAGCCTGTTTTTGAGATCTGGGGCTCTGCAGTTAGTTGAGTCAACTGTAGTAAGTCTCTCCCTCCTTATCTCACTCCTCTGTATAATTTTACCTGTGCCTTTCCCCTCTCCTTCCTCCCTCCTGGCCTGGTACCACCAAAATGGCCTCTTTCCACGCGAGAGCGCTGGACGCTCCAGTGCTTTGCTAAGGCTGCTCACACCGAGCCTCGTACGAGCTCCCTGCAATCAGAGCACCGTTTCCTTAGTGTTTCCAGAGTTGAGAGACCCAGGTGTAGAAATGGAAGCCTGTGCCGACCTTACCGTGCAGGGACGAGTGGCCATCCCCTCAGGCTGGCACGCTTGCAATGAGAATCCCTGATGTAGATGCAAAGCTCATGGAAAACGGCATCTGGAATGCCCCTTGCCATGACAGAGGGAGGCACCACTAGCAAGTGTGTTTAACTCCAGGATTTCTTGCTCCTCTTTCTCCCAAGAGCCGATCTCAAAACATTTGAGAAAAGAAGTTAGTATTGCTCTGTTTTTGCAGACGGGAAGACTAAGGCACCGAAGGCCTTGGCCTCGTTTGGCCAAGTCTGATCTGCAGGTCTCTGCCCCAGTCCGTGCTCTTCACGGAGCTGTTGCTCTCCGTGCACGCGTTGTACGAGACACGTTCTCAGAGGGGTAACCCCATCTCTGCTCCCCAGCAGACACCACACACAGGGGCCAAGATCCACCTTCCTAGGCATGGCCTCCAGAGAAAACATCAAGAAGGACATGCATTGGAGGCCAGAAGTTGGCTTCCCAATGTCCAAATGCCACTGACTCCCAAGGAGGTCAGCTATGGAAAGATGACCAAGATACTTCTGAGGTATAAAACTCTGTGTCTGCTGGCCACTGGTCAGCTTTGTCGTCGTCAGACTTGTCGCTGTCATCGCCGCTGGAGGGTTCGTAGCCCGGGATGGCAGAGCGGATCGGCTCCGGCTGCCCGTGATCTGCCTCTGCCTCCTTCTTCTTTTCTGCCTGCAGCTGCCTGTAGCACAGGTTGCAAACCCTCAGGGGCTTGGGGGACAGCCGGGGCATCAGGAACCTCTGCCTGGAGCAGTCTGCACAGACAACAAAGCCGCACTTGCGGCAGTGGTGCCTTCGGGTGAGCGTGGAAAACTTGGTCTGCGTGCAGCGCATGCAGATGTCCGTCGCCTTGTCTGGGATCCAGGGGGCCGCGTGCTCCGTGGAGGGCTGCCGGCCTGTCTTCGTCAGCAGGTACCTGATGCACTCCTCCAGATGGCTGATCCACTCCTTCCTCTCTGTGAGGGAGGCTGCGGAAACCACAAAGGACTTCTTGGAGGTTTTAATCATCCAGCGGTTCTTCATCTGCAAGGTGTCTGGCAGCGTCTCCAAAGTGACGTCTTCAAGGGGAATGATGTGCTGGGAATTGTACTTCCTTTTGTTGATGACTATGCTGCCATAGACGAGGATGTCGTTGAAAAGGAAGAATATGCGGGGCTTTGGTTTCTTGCGGCATTCTTTGGTTAAAATCCCTTCTCCTAGAAGGACCCTTCCCGGCACAGCTAAGGGCTGTCCAGAAGCCCCAAAGCAGTTTTCCACAGCAGCAATGCGCTGGCTGTTGATCTCGGTGTTTGCAAGATGGTCCACCATCTCCGGCTCGCTCTGAAGAGAGGAAAATAAAGAGGGAAATGGTGAAGCTGCAAACATCTGTAGTGGGATGAGGCCAAGTAGCAAACGTATGCACAGGTGAGACGCTCCTAATGCAGCCTGAGGTTACGAGTAATCTCCTTAACACTCCTCACTTTAGTTTGTTACCTTCTTAAATTAAATTTTCAAACTTTCTGACCCCACTTTGCAACAGCCCGGTCTATGCTGGGATAGTTCAGTGTGCAGCAATGGAAGCCCGTGAAGGCAGAGCCAGCTCTTCCATTACAGCTGTGCTTTTTACCTGTATAACTGCGTGCCCATAGTAAAGGAAGCCAGTTGGTCTGAACCCGCTCTTATGCAGGTGTAAGTACTTGCTCAGGCATTACCATACTGTGACAGCTGAAGGGTACCAGGAGCCCCCCTTTCTGTCCCTCTCAGTGCTGGCAGCAGGGATGCAGCTGCAGCAGGGAGCTAACTGATGCTGGGCTGGATGCGGGCTCAGGGAGATCTGTGGTCTTGGGAGCAAGCCTCCCGTTTCTGACTGCACACCCACTTTCTCGAGGATTAGTTACAGACACACACACCCCCCACAATGCCATTTTGGGCCAGAGCTGAGGCAGGAACAAAACGGAGTGCGGTATCGCCTGCTCCTGCTGGTCCTCCCTGCATGACAAAGGGGTGGGAGTGGGGGGGAGAAAAGAAAAAAGCACCCGCTCTGTGAATAAACCCACACAAGCCAAGCCCTTCCTTCATTACCCCAGCTACGCCGGGGCTGCCAGTGCTTCCAGTTACAAGACACATCATTCTGAAAACAGTCTGATCTCTGCTGAAGGGGAAGTGGAAGGCAGCACGCTCATCCCTTCCCACACCTCCGTGCCCTCCTTCTCATACAAGCTGGGGTTTCGATAATCTGTTGGTTTTTGGTTTGTTTTTTTTTTTTTTTTTAAAAATAGAAAATACCTGCATAAGGGTAACTCTGAAGTGAAAGCAAACGTTTTGCTATTGGTCGTTTGCAGTAAGGAAAGCGCTCCATGCTGTAAGTTCAATCTTTCGCTGCACCTAGCCCCCCTGCGCTGAAGGGTGCTGCTCGAGGCCAGCCAGCCATGGGAACGTGAGTCATTTCCTCCTCCAGCGAGGTGGCTCAGCCATCACGAGGCAGCTCCGAGATCACAGGGATGTGTGTCGCCCTGGTTGCTGTTAGTGGTTCATCGAATCACTCATGCAGAACCGCTCTCCACCATTTTTCCCTGTCCTCCTTGTCCAGAGTCCCTGTAGCCATGGAGGCTGGAGGGGAAAGGGAAGAGGAGGAGGACAACGTGTCTGGTCCTGTGTGTTTGGGACAATGATGATTTACATTCTTCCCTTGCCCTTCACCCCAAATCAGCCCTTCGGTATGCTAGAAGGGAAGCCACAGAGCCGCTGCTTAAGGCTGCTGCATGCTATTTATGTCTTGCCTGAGCTATTTGACAAAAACTGGTCAATTCCTCTGAGTCCCCAGAATTTTCTAATCTAGAGCAGGCTGGGGCATCCTGCACAAAGCTAAGGTGCTGGTTTAGCCTCAGGAGACCTGAATGAAGCAACCTACCCTGCAGAAATAGCTTTCACCAAGAAGTGGTGGCCACTGCTCCTGAAGAGCTGGCTTCTGTGACGGCAGGTATGGGGATTTCTTGCTCACCATGAAGACAGCACCTTCAGCGGCTGAGGCCTTGCCTGAGCCTGCAAGAATGCCAGTGCGGCGTCCACCAGCCCTGTCCGTTCCATGGCAAGAGTTACCTCCCAAGAGTTGTTGGGATCATCTCGATACCAACGTGGTAAGATGAACACAAGTTGACGAGGTACTACAAGAGGACAAAACCAGGGCTCTCTCAAATTAGAGCAAGGATCCCAAGACCTCCAACTTCCTTCTGGAAAGATGTACATCTTCAGGGCCTCAAAGCACCAGAATGGATTTGATGGAGTTGGACAGTGTTAAGCATATCCACTCGTGTGTGTTCTCCAGCATGGAGGGCAATTTACAATTAACTGCAATGCTCTGACCGGGGGCCATGCTGCAGCCAAACGGGGGAAATCCAGGGGCCTGGCGCCATCAGCAGCAGCTGAAGTAATGCCCCAATCGACCTGCCATTTCAGTACGGACATGCAGAAGTTGTGCAAAATGATTTATTAGTTGCCGTCAGGAGAGGAGAAAGGCTCCGTTCCCCTCCTTAATTTGTCAGCCCAAGTGGACCTGTGCATGAAAGGGAGCTGCTCTGCTGCAGCATACATATTCAAATCCATTATGAATTACAACAATGCAGACTGTGGGTCTTTTCTCTCCCTCTTAAATACACAAATTAGGCTGAATAACAAACAGGCAGGGCAAACTATGGTCCACAACTGAACACCAAACTCCCTGACTATGAATACCCGGAGTCTCACCTACCCTGGCATGGGGTCTCTCGGGCCTTCCTACAAACAAATCCTTGGATGAGGAGTTTTTGAATCAAAGAACAACATGCACATGCAAAAAAACAAAGGAAAAAGAAAAACTGAAATTACAGCTTGGGAAGTTTGGTGTGGAAAGACTGTGAATGCAGCAAAATACTGTCAAGAATTTTTGGCACCAGCAACACCAAGTGGGATAAACCAAAGCAGTTATTCCTGTCCCCACCAGCCTCGCTTCCTCATGTTTCTGGGTTATGGAGCCCCAGCTCCTAGCCTGCCTCTTTTATTATTTTATGTATTTTAGAAGCATGGTCCAACCTCTCAAGCAAGTATGGTACTTGACATGACTCTATTTCTAGGGATCTCTGCATACCAGATCCCAGTGGAAATGAAAACGTTTTGTCAGATATAAAGACCATGCCTGCAAAGAGCCAGGAAACATAAGCCCATTTTCAAAGAGGAGTGCAAGCCCTGCTGCCGTGAAAGCGTTAGCTGTTGTACTGATTTGGGCCCCTGCATAGGCCAGAAAGCTCTTGGACTTGCTGCGTGGAGCAAAGGGAGAAGGGGCTGGACAGGAGATGGACACAATCCTGCAACATGAAAGAAATGAAAGTGAGCTCTCATTACACATCACACTTCCACCTGCAGGGTTGTCCTTATTCCTCCACCCCCTGGTTCATTACCTAGTTAAAATGCCACGAGTTAACTAAAGAAAAGCTAACTCTATTCTGGGAAAATCTTCCCTGATAGGGATAAAAGTGTCAGCTGCTGCTCTAGCCCAGGGTATTTCCTGAAGGTGTTTTCCCAGGGAAGCAAAAGCAGAGTGTTTTTCTTCCAACTCTCTCCCCTCAGGTGTAGATGACTGGAGAACAGCACATACACATACTAAGCAGTAAAAAAATAGGAGGGGTGGGATTCACATCGCCTACCTTCAGACTTGGACTACTAACTCTATCCCTCTACGCACTCCCTTTTCAGTGTGGTGGGGAGAAACAGCCATCTGCAGCCTGTGACTCGCCTCATCCCACCAGACAGGAGATCAATCCTGCCCTGAGCTCTAGATAGCGCTCAGCTTGAGTAACCACATACAAACTGATTTCATGTTAACATTGTGACTCACCGCAAATAATACTCAGTCTGGCTTTGGAATGGAAGTACTACGTGAATTTGGTAAATGAAGATAGCTGCTGAGTGTTATTATGGTCTCTTACTGGGAGCCTCTCCCTTTGGAACAACAGGGGTGAGATATAAAAATGAGGATATAAATTCTAATCTATTTGATTCATTTTGGTATTATTTTTTTCCTGTTTGTTCAAATTTGCTGTGTCAGGTCAGCAGGGTCACAGTGCTTATTACGAAGTGATACGTATGCATGTGCAACACGTGCAGCAGGAGCTTACACGGTTGAAACGAGGTGGGGAGACGCACTTCACTGGCGTGATACTTTTCACCGGAGTTTTTAGCATGGCAAAGTTTGGGGTTGTTTTGGTCAAGATCCGTTTGTTCTGCACGTGATCAAATATTATGCAGTAAATATATAATTCAGTGAATACAACTGATATTCAAAAGGAAAAAAAAACTTTTTTTTTCCTGCACTCAGCTCCAGAAGTAAGCAAGCCACATCTTTTAACAATGAGTGCTTGTTCACTTGTGATTATAAACAGCCATGTTGATACATGCCGGGCAGAGCGTTTCAACTTAAGCTCCTGGGTCAGTGAGTCTGGGGTATGTTTTTCAATTCTGGATGTATCTATGGCTTAGGCGTAGCAACGTAGTGAGCTGTTCTACTTGATTCTTCCATTCTTGCTGTCAAACAGAACTGACAGCCTCGGGACCCATTGCATACCTCATGCATTCCACATGCAAGGGATGGTCCATGAGCATCGGCATGCTCAGAGCAGAACTGACTGCTGGGGTCTGCCAGGAGAAAACGCCCTGAGCCTCATCTCTCTGTAGCTTGCTCTTACTCCCTCTTTCTGCTTTGCTCAGCTGAGAAGTCTCTCCTGGAGTTAGGGCTGGCATAAGCTCTTCCTTGCCAAGCAGAGTAAGCAGGACGCAGCCACCTTTTATCCAGAGCAAGCATTTAGAGCAAGAAAAACATAGTTCCTCTCCTTTTCCTGCCCAAGGGGATTTTGGCTTGCCTCTCCCTCCTTCCTAGCATGCTGTAACTACTGGGGGCGACTGGGGGTAAGGGGGGCAGGCTGTGGCAACCCCCCTCCAGCTGTGCTCTTGAGGAACCTGATTCAGTACATTCATGTTTTGGGAATGACTGTCACATTAGGCCTTGGACTGAGAAATGCCACCAGTCCCTATGGGATATGGACTAGCCGAGTTACTGAGCTGCTTGTTGCTGTTGCCTGGCATGCCCAGGACTTTTGGCATGCAGGGCCAGAGCGAGGGGACAACTGAGCAGCAGCTTTTGAGGAGCTCAGACTGATGCTACCAAAACCAGCAGTTGGTAGCCCGAGCTCAGTTGCGGCTCTTGCATGCGCCACCCAGGCTCAGAGGCGTCCAAGCAGCTTTGTACGGAAGGAAGGAAAACGTGACACTCAAGGAAGGGCCTCACCTGCTCCCTCTCCCCTGCTCCCTGTCCACGCACACGCAGCACGGCAGTACTCCACGTGCAACTCCAGCTCCCTGCTCTGCCGCTCATCAGCATCAACCCAGTGAGGGGCCATAAGGAAGAGACCTCCATAAGCAACTCTCAGGTGTTGGAGCTGGAGGCGATAGGACTCAGGTAACAGCATTTGGCCAAGCCACCCCTTACAGGCTCAGGCTGGACAAGTGCTCATGACAAATGACATACACAGGCTTGCCAGTGAGGGTGGGTAATCACCAAGGGAAGAGATGAGTTCTCCATCTCTCCCAATGCCCGAAAGCCCACGTGCCTTTTAGAAGAGATGTATGGCCAAAGGTGGGGGATTCCTCTTACAACTCCACAACGGGATCGATTTCTGTGATTTTGGTACACAGTCAAACTTGGTAACTTAAGAGCCCCTTCTAAAAAAAAAAAAATC
This sequence comes from Balaeniceps rex, assembly GCA_013401315.1. Lineage (NCBI taxonomy): Eukaryota > Metazoa > Chordata > Aves > Pelecaniformes > Balaenicipitidae > Balaeniceps > Balaeniceps rex. The sequence goes on along the minus strand of VYZW01007404.1, from coordinate 115,102 downwards.
GTCACTCTAACCGGCACTTAGGCCATGCACAGACATCAGGGCGCTGCAGAGCGGCAGAAAGTATTCGGTCCAGACCGGCTACCCCGTGAGCAGGGCACCGCACACGCATGACGGCAGACCCGTGGGTGGGCGCAAGTCCCAGGCGGCCAGGGCACACCGCGGGCCCCGCGGGGCCGAGTCTCCCCGGCGGCGAGCACGGCCTCCGCCACCCCTCTCTCCTACAGCGGACGGAGCAGCGGACGGAGCAGCGGAGCGCAGCCGCCGGACCGGACCGGACCGGACCGCACCACACCGCTCCCGCCGNCTGGGCGGTGGCCAACGGCGGGGCGGAGCCGAGGGGAGCAGGCGGCGAAGGGCGGGGCGCCGCCAGGGGGCGCCCGAGCGCGGCCTCCCCGCGGTGGGTTGGCGAGGGGGGCAGCTGGCGGTAGCTGCTGTTGCCGCTGCCGTTGCCGCTGCCGCTGCCGCTGCCGCTGCCCTGCGAGCCGTTCCGTGTTCCCTGTCAGCCATTCCCTGTTCCCTGTCGGCCATTCCCCGCTCCCTGTCAGCCATTCCCCGATCGCCATTCCCAGTTCCCCGTCAGCCATTTGCCATTCCTCGTTCGCCGTTCCCCGGCGCCGCGTCGCGGCGCCCGCGGCCTTCGACGTTTGTGAGCGGGCTGGCCGGGACCGTGCGGCCCTTCGGGCGCCTTTGGGCCTCTGCTGCCGCCCCTCCTCAGCCGGTGCCCTGTCAGCGCAGGGGCTGCTGCCCCTCGGGGATGCTCCAGCGGCGCCTTTCGCCGTCGCTGTGCCTCCCCTGCGGCTGCCTGTGCCACGGGCCGCTGAGCACCGCTGGCGTGTGCCGCTGCCGTGAGGGTGGTGGGATGGGTGAGCCGAGGCCGTGGGCGTCCCTCCGCACCCGCCGCGGGTGCCCCGGGCCGGAGGCATGGGTGAGCTGAGCCTTGGTCCTTGCCTGGCACTGTAAAACAACCCTGAGCTGCCCGGGCCTGCGCTGATCTATAATTCAGGTGCTTGCTCACTTTCTGTAATAGCTTTTCTATTTTTAATGGGAACTGATGGACCTGTCAAGGTATTAGAAATGTTTTTTTTTTCCAGGTTTTCGTTTTCTTTGGTAATAATAATGTGGGCTGGGAAGCTCATGGTGTGCTTTAGAGCTAAAGTGCTTGGGCAGTCACAAGAGTTTCCACAAGACCTTATTTCTTCATGCTTGATGTTTGTGTCAGATGAGCACATGAACGAGGACATGGATGAAGTTAACTGCAGTACGCGGCTCCCTGGCAGTGTACGAGGGAGGGTTACAGAGAGGACCCTCGGGTTGTCAACAGACTTCTGAAAACCTGGGAGAAGAGAGCTCACCACAGAGGGCAGGCTGCTGGGCTGAGCAGTGGTTTTCGGGTTATTGCTAGGGCTTTAGTGTGGGGTCTTCTCTGTGCTTGTGGGAGAGCAGGACTGAGTGGTCTGTCCGTGGAAGGAAGGGCAGAGCCTTTGCAGACCAGTTCTTGCAACTGGGAGCTGTTCTGTATTGAGCCCAGACACCACCTGTCTCCATCCTGGCTGCCTTGCAAGCAGTCTTCTAGGTCTGGGGAGATCTGCCCAGCTTAGAAATTGATCCTCGACAAAATGCTTTTTTACATAAAGCTAACTGTAAATATACAAAGTGCTGAACTAACTGTCAGTTTGTCTTAGCTGCCAGAATGATTCAGATCTAACCAGCCATAGATTATTACTCTTAAACTGTTTTTTTCCCTGTGTGCTAAAATTATTCTGAATTTGCTCTCACGTTATCCTAATCATAGTCTTTATCACTGAGATGTAGTACTTTGATTTATTTTTCTTGTCGTTTCTCAATATGCTTACCTGGGCAGTAATCATTACGTGTCAGCCATATGTAGCATTGGGTTAGCCAAACAGCCTGGGATTTGAAGGTTGTTCCTATTTTCTCCCTCTTCAATCAGAAGTGGAGGTGTGTTCAGGCAACTGCTGCACAAGGCGAGGGAAGCCTCGAGGTACACTCTGGGCGTGCAGTCAGTATTAACCAGTTGCACTTGAGAGCTGACTTTCTGTTGGGTGTTTGGTTGTTTTAGAAGCTGTTACATCCTTGTTCGAATGTCTTATTGAGATACAAACTGAGACTTTAACCAGTAATCTTAAGAGCTACTTGATAGGCAGGCTCTTTTTTCCTGGCTGTAAAAGTGAAACATTTATAGGACCACTTGAAAAAGCTCCAGCCCAAATTACCAGCTTTTAAAGTCTCTTTACCTTGCTCCAGTTGCATTATCTGATCTATTGCCTCTGGCATTTTCTCCAAACCCACTTGTTTCTCAGTAGCAGAAATATCTTGCTCAACTGGGATGCAATAATTTCAAAGGAGGTAAAGGAAACTGCAGCTGCTCAGCTGAGTCAGCCAAAGGTAAGCTCTGCAGGGGAGAAAATGGCTTTTTATTATCTTCTAGTGGCAAAATTACAACAACAGCCTGCAGGAAAAGATTAGATTATAATAGTAACAAAAACATCTGTTAAATTCTGAGCTCAGTGTATGTTTAGTGCATGCTTTTAAAAAAAGAGGCATTTGATAAAATTATTTTGAATAAAACTCGATATTCAGTTTGGGATGTTAGGAACCCACCGTGATCACAGGATTGACAGTGGTTTTAACTAATTGACTACATGGAGCATTTAATCAGTGGACAAGACAGATTTTAGCTATGGAGATTTTATTGAATTAAGCTTGGAAGAATACTATTACTTAATGAGTGAATAAGTCAACGTGTGTTCATTATACGGGTTACTTGTAAGCATGAATAACCTCTGTCCTATGCTCTGTGAGAGTGTGGTGTGCATGGAGGGATGAATGTTTGTCTGATCTGGCTCCCGATGGATTCAGTAATCAGCCTATTTTAGAAACGTATGAACTGCTGTGATTTATGTGTGTCTCTGAAGCCCCACCAGCATCATTGGCGTGCTTTAGAGATGAGGTGCTTCGAAGTCTGACAGTGCAGAAATCAGAGCGCTGCTTGGCTCTGTCAGTACAGACTGAAACTGCAGAATGTCAGTTTCCAAAATATCACTAGTCCACATGTGTTGAAACCACTGCCAGACAAACCCATTTCAGAGGGTCATTGTGTTCTCAGGACTTCTCTCGGCCCACGTGTGGGAAGTTACCCACTTTTTGAGTTGTTCCTAGGAGCTTGGCCACAAAATGATTGTCAGAGTGATAGAAATATTCCTGAAATCAACCTTAAAACCTGCTTGCTCCTCTGCCTTTCGCATAAGGAAGCAATACACAATCGATGTGCTTTCGTTTTTACAATGGCATTGCTGTGCTTTGCACATGTGCAGCACTTTATTCTAAGGATCTTGAAGCGCAGCATAAATTCTAATAACTCTGTGAGGGTTTGTACCCTCCTCACAGAGAGTAAAACTGAAATTGGAGAGTTACATATGGTCATCCGCAGCTTGATCACTGAAATAGGAATAGTGGGTTATTTGCTATTGTTTTCAGCAGCAACAGGCTCTGGCTCAGAGTGAATCTCTTGGGAGGCTGAGGAACGGCCCCTGGAGCTCCTGACTCATAGCCCCATGTGCTTCACTGCAGGGTCATGTCCTAGCGCAGAAATCTCAGACGTCATTGTGAAAGCTGTTGTGTGCAAGGACCACAAAACCACTCACGCTTGCAGATTCTAAAGTTGCAAGTTTGCATCGTAAGAGCCTTTGTGTTTGCTATACATTGCCCTTCCCTGCTCAGACCTTCAGCCATGTTCTCCTGGTCACGTGTGTGCAGTGCTGTGCATGGCCTGTAGGTAGAGTTGGAACTGAAGTCTCGAACAACCAATAATGACCAAGCGGGTAAACAGCAGAGGCTAAATTTAAATGCTGTGTATAAATGCATAATAATTATTTGCTCTCGGTTGGGTTCTAGGAAAAAGAAAGAAGGGGATGTGTTCTCCCCAGTAAAAAAGACACATGTGGTTGTCAGCGCTACGAGAAGGGTTTAAAACCCATGTTATCTTTAGGCTGTATGCTAATGTTTGTGTTGAGCTTTGGCAGTTGTTTGTGGATCTCAGTGCTGTGAAGGCATAAGGTATTTTGCTTGTTCCTTCTTAATTTTCAGTGATAAATAGCAGTGGCGAAACATACCGTAGGAGAGAGAAATGCTAGCCAATTTCAGTTTTAATAGCCTGTTCTCTTCACAGTGGTCTGTAACTGTAATAACAGAAGTGGTTAGAAGATCTGATCCAAAGTGTGGTAAGAGTTTTAATTTCTGTTTTGGATCAGTATGTAATATGTAGTTCCATTTATATCCCCCTTCTTAACTGTAAAATACTCAGGGTATTTTGTCACTGAAATGTTCTTTATACGATGTAATCAGTGTGTACCATTCTGCATGATAGAGTATACTGTGAGCAGCAGACATGATAAAACTTGAAACTTAAAACTGTGAGCAAATCAAATACACTGATTTACACTTGTGGGGTCAAGCGGAGAGTGGGCAGGGGCGTGGTGGATGTCAGGAGGGCACACTGAACCTCTGGCGCTGGGCGTATGAAGTGGTGAGTGGGAAGCTACTGCTGCCAGGACTGTGGATGTGCCTCACCTTGCAGTGCAGAAACGCCCCCACCATCCCACACTGGCAGCTCTTTCGCTGCCTCCCAGAGCACCAACACCACGTGCCCCATGTCAGTTCTGTGGCTTCTCCTATGTGGGCTGTTGGGTTGAAGGCAGCAAGGGCATTTTGTAGCCGAAAAGTGAGCAGATCCAAGCAAGGAAGGAGTTGCATTGTTTCAGTGGAAAAGGGTTTTTTTTAATCCAGGTTACCTAGTCCCAGTTTTTTCAGGTTGTGTCACTACCCCATGCTTTCTTTCATCCTTAACAGCATGAGCTTTGTGTTCATTTTCTGAGTGGATTGATCAAGTGGGTTGATAGCTGTGAGTCTCCAGGTTGCGTCCAAGAGCCCGGGATGGGGACATACAAGAGGGAAAGCTCAGAAGAAGTTTCTCTTCAGAGGCGCAGGACAGGTGAGTATGCACTGACAAACAAGCAGTAGGTTTTGGCACGTTGCCAGACAACTATTTCTGAGTAGTGTTCCCCAGTAATGGGAGCAGGTTCTAGTTGAAATATGAAAGGGGAAGGTGAGAAAGAGGTGAGGTAAGAGAGTATGAAATGCCAGAACTGTGAGAAGGTGCAGGTATTCAGTGCAGAGAGGGGTGTAATATTAGAGGAAAAATGTATGAAATTAATGTGGAAAAAAAGAGATGTTTCTAAAAAAGCTGCTGAAAGCATTTTGCAGCATGCTGTGAGAGAGTTCTGCATCTTTTGGGCTCAGCCTTCCTTCCAGAATAACATAATTCTGTGCATGTTCTTCATCTGAACTCTTTTCCTACTATTGCTATTCTATTTAAACAGTGATCTCATATTCAGAGTGTGCTTTTATTGCACAAGATAAATCATGGTGAACAATTAGGTATTTCAAACACTAAACTTAGGTAGATTAAGCATTTCAAATATTAAAGTGGGGGAAAAGCACAGGGAACAAGAGTGTGATAATCATCAGTTAATTTAAAAAGATGTAAATGTGTTCACCTATGATTGACTGATTAGTCAAAGACGCATAAAAGTTTCATTCATAAACCCTGCTTTGCCTATGGATATAGCTTCTATTTATGTGAAGAACACACTTTGGTCTCTTTCCTTTGAAACTGCTGCCCAGGCTGAGTGTGTGTGTTGCTCAGAAAGGAAAAATCATCTCTTTGTAAGGGACCCGTGCCTTGCCCCGCATCGATACCTTTTGTGCAGGAAGGCATCTGCTGCGATTGCCTGGGGAAGGTTTATGCATCAAGTGCATATTGCAGAGAGCTCTGTGAAAGGAGAAGGGGAAAAAAAAAAGGAAATCCTTGTTTTCTTTCGTGTTCTTCAAACATAAGGGAAAACAGAAAGGTGGTGTGGTTTTTTTCAAGGTGTTCTGCTGACGTCCTGGAAACCAAGAGAGCAAACCTCAGCTTGGCTGGGACCCCATCCATTGGCATGCTGGATCTTTAAATGGTGAGGTGCTGAGCTGAAAGAGGAACCATGGGGATTTCTTACCAGGTAGAAGAGGTTTATTGGCTTTTAGAGAGTGTATTGCTGCCTGGGCTGTGCAGGGTATGAGAAGTGATATAGGCTAGGGCACAGAGGATGTGTGAAGGATCACACCTTAATTTGTGAAGTGTAAAAATTACTGCCTTGAGAAATCAGAAGGATTTTGTGTAATAGGAGGTGTGTGGTGGGCTGTTGAGGGACATCTGAAGGAAGAGTTGAGGATTCTGCTCTGTACTTCAGCTCAAGCTGTGCAAAAATTGTCCACATGCGTGTGCTACCATCCTGCCTTTTTGGGCATGGAAGGGACCTGCAAGAGTTAATGTATTCCTGACATTTCTCTCATACTGGTATACTGAAATATGCAGGAAGCTTTGTTTTTTGTTTTCTGGTTGTTTTTTTTCTTGTTTCGTCTTTTCTCAGAATGAAATATTTCTTCTCTAACCTCAACCCTGAAGAGCAGTTGGGGGGAGGCAGGGGAGGGCACCACAGTTTGGCTCTGTACCGTTTGGGCTGTTTGAATTCATTAACTTGGGAGCCCCCACAAATGCCTCAGGCCGTGTACCTCCTCATGCACCCAACTTGGGAGAATCTCTTACCACTACTGCATGCATTAGCCTTCATTAATACAATTAGCATGATAGCGATTAGGATTCATTATTCCCTACAAAAAGATAAAGCCAGTAATACGTATCTCAGAATCAAATTCCTCAGCGCCTTGTCTTGGGATTGCTTTATTTTGGAGTCGTTTGCTCTTTATATCCTTCCATCTCCTAGAAAAAAGAAAGCCACTTAATTGTAAAACTGTTTGGGTCAAAGAAATGCACTGAGATGATCTTTCACGCATGCTAAATAGGTGAATTGATCTATGGGACCCACACAGCTCAGCCAGCCACTCAACAGTCGAAACTGCGAACTTCATCTTCTTCAAGCACAAAAGCTACTTAGTTTCCCCATGTTGAAGACTTTTATAATAGCAATAAGACAACTCTAGAGAGAACCATCTAATATTAACTCCAGGGAGTAATCATCTAATCACAATCTGGGGGTGATTTGAAGCACTCATCTGGACCAAATGCCTCACAACACCCCAGGAGTGGTTTTATTGCATGATAGCAGTACCCCATTGAGCCTTATTGCTTAATTAAAAACAAATTCCCAAGTAATTTTTTTGCCTTTCCATAAAAACACAGTAGTACATAGCATGTATAAAACATCCATTAAATGATGGTAGATGCAAATTTACATTGTGAGATACAATCCGTTTCTTTACCACTTGGGGTTGAAGTTAAATGTAAAACCATTTCCTATAATCTGTGCACTGCTGTGTTTAGAGAGGAATAAATATGGGAAAGAGAGGTTCATTGTAGGATGCCTTGTTTTTATTAAGTGATATGTTTGGTCTCCTTACACAGGAGTTCAAATTCTCATCCATCTTGCAGACACAGTAGTCAATCAACAGTGTGTCCTTTTCTGCTTCCTCCAGGAGATTTGCTCAGCTTGCTGTCGTTTCAATGCAGATCTTCAATAGGAATCGTGTATTTCTGTCTGGGATTTCCATTTCTCTCTGAGCAGAGAGAGCACGAACAGTGCAGGTGACATATTTGGGATACATCTAGCATACTATACAAGTGCTGCCTGGGTGTCCTTTGTGGGTTTTGTAGTCTAATGTGGATTAAGGCTGATAGATGCATGGTACAGCCACTTTTGGTGGTTTTGCTGCACAGCTGACCTCTGGCTGCATTGGGTGCATGGCTGAGATGTCTCCACCTCCTGTAGTTTGACTGGCAGCTGTGGCTGCTCTGCAAGGGACCGGGATTGCAGATGGGAAGCGTGTGAAAGTCGTTTTTGTTCATACTGAGGGGTTGTCCTGCCTCAGCATCCCAACCCACAGCTCCCTTACACCTATATGGAGTGCTTTCATAGCCCCAAAGTGATTCCCAAATGTAGTGCTCCCCTAAGGACTTCATCTATTGTTCATATATTACAGGCAAAGGAAGCAAATCCAAGTTTTTAAGTGATTGTCCAAAAATCATACAGGAAGTGCTAGAGACACTGCTCAGAAGTCCTGGCAACCAAAGCTGTAATTGGTCTTTCGGCCACAGCACTGAAGTAAATGGTGGCGGGGGGGGGAGGGTCGGTATGACATTTTCTTCAGATGTGTTGCTTGGGGTGCCTTTACTTCGTGGAGATAAGCTTGCAATTACAATTTTTTAAATAAAAACTGAGAATTAGTAGTAACTATTACTGTAGTTGTTCCACATGCTGAAGCCTTCTTGTGGTACCTACAAGCTCTGGATAGAAGATGACGCTTGTGTCAGTCTCACCTGCTGTGGGCTCCACTCAGTGTTACACACACCCTTCTGGTTTTCCCCATCAAATGGTGATTCCCCAAGGACTGGTGGGAGCTGAAGCCACGTGTTGAGTATCTACTGCTGATAGCAGGTTGCAGCATTCAGGGTTATAGAGGCAGCATGCTTTGTCCCATATTTAGATTTTGTAAAAAGCAAATGATTTTTTTGTTTGGTGAGCCACTTTGCTAGAATGTTTTGCTGACTTCATTTTTAATGTCCCATTAGAGAGATGCTAAGTGCTGTGGTGGAGGATTTGTTATAAAGAGGTTACAGCATTGTACTAAGGAAATGAATGAGAGTAAAACTAGTTGCCTGCTTCTGCTGCCTGAGATCAGTCTGAAAGAGTGGCAAGAAGAATAATTAAGTCTGTGTATTTAAACCAGTTTTGTAGTAACTTGGGACCTTGCCAGGTCAGGAAAGGACATGAAAGGACCTGACAGTGTTCTTGAACAATAAACATTTTTACCTGAAAGATCTCTGCTGGCTTTATTAGGAATGCCATTATCTTGCTTTGATCTGACTCTCTAGGACTGGCTGCTCTTACAGCTGACATGGAGCAAGTAGCCAACAAAGGAAAGCCCTAATAGGCTTTAATACCTTAGTGAAGAGTTTCTCTTCCCCTCAGATGTATGTCATTTTACAAAGGCTCTTTTCATCTTAATGTATCATGGAGGTGGCTGTATGCAGTACGACAAGCGCACACTCTGTTGGCTAAGGGGCAGGGTTTAGCAGACTTGCTGTCAGACTTGACCAGCCCTGTCCCGCCGCTCAGCGTGGAGCTGCGGTAGGGCCAGCACTGCTCCTTGCCTGCCCTGCCTGTGGAGCAGCTGCCACTGGCACTGCTGCAGCCTGGATGCATCTGCAGGGCAGTGGATGGGAGCTGCCCAGAGCAGGGCCTGAGGGAGTAGCCGTGGTAGAGCATCTCCCATTGGTTTTGTTTTTTTTGGCAAGTAGGTTTTGAAGCAGAACAGGGAGTTTATTTGCCTTCAGCAGAGTGAGAAAAACCAACCATGCCCTACCGTGTGGCAACCAGTCACACTGGGCAGCAGCATACTGCTGGGGTCGGCAAAGGCATGCCTCAGTTGCATCAAATGCGTGGCTCACTCTGGGTGACTGCAGCAGTGCTGAAGGGTTTGCAGAGTACAAACCTAGCCTACTCTCTCATCTGAGCACACATTTTTAAGCTTTAGGACACAGAGTAAACATGATATTATATCTACGTTTATTTGGCCTTTTAACAAGATGAGGAGTTGAGGGTCTTATGTTGATAGTTCTGGGACATGTATGACTTCCTTTAAGAGTATATCCTTTCATGAAGGAAATGAAAAGTGTGGTATTTTAGCAGTTGGAAATGCCTGGCTTAGTTTGGTTCTGTTTCCTGATTTCATTTTGACACAGTAGGCAATTCAGAAAATATATTTGCAGTAAGGAAAATTCAGTTGTTATGGAAACGTCTGAGAAAGGCAGCTGACATACGGTAATGCATGAACCAGATTAGCAGTACACATAGACGCAGTAAAAAGGCAAGTTCATGTAAGGTAAGGGAGCAGTTTCTAGGCACTGTCTGCTTCATGGGTGGTTTTAGTCAGAACAGGGGGAAAAAAAATCACTTTAAAACTGTGAGCATGTGGCTCCATCTTCTGGTACCAAAGCAAAATGTGTTGCTTTGAGCATAGAAGGAGATGAGATTTCTATAGCATTTTTATGTTAGCTGCAACAAAAGCAACAACAAAGCCACCAGCAACAGTAATAATAAATTAAAATACCTGTGCCTCAGAGCCAAGCCACAAGTTATTAATATAGTTTTCCTGAAGCTACAAAGCATTCTGCTGCATGGGAAGAAAACTGTCTTTTGAAACATTCTCATAAGTGTGTCGTGCCCAAAAGTGGCTTGTCTTCCAAAGCACGACACCGCTCTCCGACACGAAAACAATGTTTGGTCAGAGCATGGACTGTACCAGCGAAGCCTGATGCCTGTGTAGGTGCCAGTATTGTCTCCTGGTTGTAACTGTAGGATGTTTTTCTTTGTTTCCCCCTCCCCAACAATATCTTTGTCAAAGTAGCTAAAATTCATGATACATCTTCACAGAAACGCTAGCTGGGTAGAAGTAGGAATAAACGGTTCTTTAAGGTAGACTGCCAGAAGTCAAATGAAAATAAAGCTGTTTTATCACTTCACCAAAGAGTGAATGTTGTTACAGTGCATATTGCGCATGCTTAATTGAGCTTGATTACTCAATCTGTTCACCTTAGTAACTCATTTTGTTTTAAACAGAAGTAATTATCTTGATGCAGTGCTGTCCTAAAGCTGTAGTTCGCAAGTCATTGCAAATAGGAGGTATTGGACTATAAATGCAAAATTAAAAATATGGATCATGTGTTTTACTTATTTTACTTCTGTGTACATATATGTCTCTTTTTTTCCTCTGGATATTGAGCCTAGGATATAATGGACCCTATATTCTTTATATGAAGCATTAGTTTTCAGTTCAAACTACTGCATGGCAGAACTGTGAGAATGAAGGTGACGGAACATAAACTTAATGGCCCCACTGCTTCTTGCCCGTACTTGTACCACTCTTCCACTAAGATGAGTGATGAGTTATTTGCATGCATCACTTATCTGTGGGGAGGCTTGTGTGGAGACCTGCTTGGAAAGAGCACATTTGTGTCAGTCCAGCTCCTGTATGGCAGGGAATCGTATCACAAAAATCATCCCTAAACTAAGCACTGGCCGGGGTTTCTCATCGTGGCCTCTGCAGCAAGGCTGTGGATCAAAACCGGAGGTAGAACTAGCCTTTACTCTTCAGTGTGGTGCTTTTAAGGCCCCACACAGAGGGAAGCATTTTAAATGGCCACAGGCTGTGTTGATATAATAAAATTGCATCTTCTGTGGCTTGCATTTAGCGTTCCTGACCTGTCCCTGCAGCTAGAGTGCATTGGACTTCCCCTTGGCACTACCTGAGGTTTCCCCTTGAGGCTGCCTCCAATTCCTACGATCTTTTTTTTTCCCCCTCCCTATATTTAACCTTCAGCTTCATCCTGTTTCACTTCATTGGTGATTCCAAGCTTTGATTTCTAGGGTCTGTGGCTCTCTCCATATCCTGTGGATTATTCTAAAGGGATATACTCACCTTTCTGAAAGATGTCACAAGGGTAGCACCTTTCACTGACACTAACAGTAAATAAATACTACAGACTTCTTTTATTAGGAAGTACAAGCCCACAACAAATCCTGCCTGGAGTGTGTTTGATAAATCCGATCTTTTGCAGACATCTGGAGATTGTGTTTGCAAGTCCCCAGCCAGCTTGTTTTGTAGTCATTGTTACCATAATTCAGGTTAATGTTGTTGCCACTTTTTACTTGCTAAAACACATGTGGTGCTTTATTGCTGGAAAAAGTGGCTGCCTTGGAACAGAAGTTCTTTTAAAACCCTTCTTGGAAGTTTGCTGTTTGGAGAAATAAAGGTCAAATCAATTGTCCTAGCTCTGAACTGCCATTCTGAAAATGCAGTTGTGAACAGAGATTACTTGGGTAGCGCGATGGGCAGCGCATAAGAATCTAGATTGAGAATTATGTAGCAATAGAGACCTAAAATAACAAGTGGAACAAGTAAAAGTTTAGCTTTTCCTGCAAAGATTTGCTTAAAAAATACTAGATCCCAAGTGAGAATGCTCATGCCAAGTTTTAAATCTCATTTGAATTTTTATAGCTGTTATAATCTCTGATATATAACCTTGGAAATAGGGTCTCGTAACAGAAATGCTGAGTCCCTTGACTATTGACTCGCAAAAAAGAGTTGCTGTAATAGGCTACAATTCTGAGACAAGTTCGCAAGGCTGGCTTATGTCTGCATATCATCACTCAAATGGCTCTAAGCTGGGCTCTTCACATTATTTGAGGGTATTTGTGTGTACATGATCAGCCGTATGAAGCTGTTCCAGTAATGTCAGCCTTCTAAGTATAACAGGCACAATCCGGCATATCCTTATCCACTGAAATGTTGCCACAGGGAGAGGCTTGGAGCTTGGGCACACTGTCATGAGAAGTAAAGAAGAGCTTATTTTCTTTTTTTCTGTCCTTATTCTTCTATATTTCTGCACAGAAGAAATGGAAGTTCCCAAGGAGCCTGGGCTGCAGAAGGATTCCACATGCCAGTGCTCTTTTCCCTCTCATTATCATACGCTTCCAATCAAACTCTAATTTTTGAAATAAAAAACCTGCAGGATTCTTTATTGGGACTATTAAACCTTCAATCTTCATTATTTAGGATGGCTACTTACCTTTTACTCAATGAAGCCATAATGCAGCTGCTCCTATAAAAACTATCAAAATGGCTACTGTGGCAGTGAGTAGATTTTCCTCCGTGTAAAATAATCCTCTGTGAGTGAGACATAACTATCATTTACATTAATTAGGCAGCCATATAATGGGGTGTTCAATAGCTATTACATCATTTAAATTCTTCAGTGAGCACCTCAGCCACCCAAGAACTATCCAGCTGAACATTTCTGAGTCCATAATTTTGAAATAATCCTTTAGAGGAAGAATATGCATGGCAGAGTGTTGCAGACAATTTCACCAAAAAAAATTCATTTTATTCAGATTTATGGGATTATTTGCAAGAAATGCATAATCCTATTTTTCCCTCCCTCCCAGAATAACAGTGCTATTAAGTGTAGTCTGTTTTGGGGCTGATACCATGTGCACACTAGAGTATGGCCAAGGAGCTTGTAGTCAGAGGTCTGTGCTGGCACCTGGACTCACGTATACAACAAGCACGTTTCCCTACGCATTCTGTTACAAGCCTGGGGGCCCGGAGCCACGTGGCTCAGCTGAGAAGCCCTGACTCATGGACAAGTGAATGCAGTCATGCTTGAGGTTTTGTTTTTGAAGTCTTAACTTTTGCCTTTAACAAGCTTATGAGGACGTTAGCATTTATATTCAATTTTGGTTATTGATATAAAATTTGTGAGGTTGAGCCAAAATCCTTTAGTATTTCTGGTAATCTCATACTTCCCAGACACTGTTATATGAATATTATAATTAATGTTCTACCTATATTATTCTATATCTTTGTATATTTTAAGATTAGTGTCTTAGTCAAAAGTATGCATGTATGTCATGAGGCTAGGAGCTCATTCTGAGGGCTGAAAGAAATGAGGCTGACTTTGTTAACTAATACACCGGGAAGAGATTTCTATTAACAGGCCTGTACTGCAAATCTTTAACATGCTGTTTAGCTGACTATAGAAGGTGATAGGTCAATAACCTATAGAGGTTATTAGAAGANAAAAAAAAAAAATCGTCACTCTAACCGGCACTTAGGCCATGCACAGACATCAGGGCGCTGCAGAGCGGCAGAAAGTATTCGGTCCAGACCGGCTACCCCGTGAGCAGGGCACCGCACACGCATGACGGCAGACCCGTGGGTGGGCGCAAGTCCCAGGCGGCCAGGGCACACCGCGGGCCCCGCGGGGCCGAGTCTCCCCGGCGGCGAGCACGGCCTCCGCCACCCCTCTCTCCTACAGCGGACGGAGCAGCGGACGGAGCAGCGGAGCGCAGCCGCCGGACCGGACCNTGGTATAGTGCTGTGGTTTGGATTTAGTATGAGAATGATGCTGATAACACACCGATGTTTTAGTTGTTGCTAAGTGGNCCGCCACCCCTCTCTCCTACAGCGGACGGAGCAGCGGACGGAGCAGCGGAGCGCAGCCGCCGGACCGGACCGGACCGGACCGCACCACACCGCTCCCGCCGGCCCCCCCCGCCGCACCGGCCCGGCGGCGGAAACCCTCGACTCTTCCAAAACTCTCCCCCTCCGCACAAGCTGCCCGCCCAGCCGCCGCACCGAGCCCCCGCAACCCCGCTCGCCCCGTACCTCCGCGGAACCGCCTCGGCCGCCTCCTGCGAGCGCTCCCCGGCCACCCCGCGCCAGGAGGCTCCGCTCCGGCGCCAGGNAAACTGCCTTTATCTCAACCCATGGGTTCTACTTTTTTTTTCCTCCAACTCTCTTCCCCCATCCCACTTGGGGGGGGTGTGAGCGAGCGGCTGTGTAGTACTTAGTTTCTGACTGGGGTTAAACCACAACAATTGGTCAGTGCCTGAAAGTATATGAAAATAACATGTTTTAAATCACTGTTGTTTGGCAATAGTTATGTGATATGGGAATAGTTCCTAGCAGAATGAAAAAAAGTAATAGCCTAAAAATAGGCTGCGGAGCAGGGCACGATAGACCATAAAGTTTAGGTTGTGCATTTTCCTTCAGCATCCTGGTTCAAAGCTATCAGTTACGTTATTTTAGTCAATTGTATACTCAATTTTTTTCTCTTCTCAATGGTTGTAAGGTACTGTACCTGATCTGACTAATACAATAATAGAAAGCAGCAGAGAGCTCTGTTAACAGGGAGAGCTCTTAATTCACTATTAAATGCTGCTGGGTTCTCTGTAGTTTTCCATAATCCCTATCCAACAGGCAGAGTATGCAGAGCTAGGTGTCAAAACCCATCTGTAGGTAGAGCACCAGGTACTGTTTGTTCTGCAGCCCAGGAGGTTTGTGTTTGCCAGATGTAACTGCTCCTCTCAGCGGCAGTGGATGCTTGATCCTCTATTTTTCACATTCACTTGTTAATTAAACCAGTACACTAAAGGAGATTTCTGCCTTACCAAAATAATACATTTTCATCACACGCTGTAGGGAAGGTGACTCAGAATTGGAGTTAGTTACAATAGGAATGACAGAATTAAGGAAAGGGAGCTTGAGACAAAGCTGGGTCAAACCTCTGTGAAATTCCATGGAATTGGCTGTTGTTGACGTATAATTTGACCTGGTACATAGGACCATGGTCTGGTGAATGTGGTAGCACAACAAGCTTTGTAAATCCGGTTTTTGTTTGTCTAACAAGATGATTGAAGGTATTTGTTATATAGGTCAACTAATGTGTTTTACTCACCAAGGCACCACACGCTAACAAGCTCGCCTTGGGTGCAAGAAGGCAGTACAGCTGGGGTAAGAGGCACAGCTAACAAGGTTAGTCTTTCAAAGTACTCAGGTGTTTTCCATGTCAAGAGAGTGCGTTTGGAGTTTTGGTGTTGCCAAAGAGGCCAGTTGGGCATTTGCTTCAGCTGTGATGGTGCAGGAGACTGGCCTGATATAACTGTTACTGGCTATTGGGGACCTTCTATCCCGCTGGTACTACTCAAACCTTGTGTGGTGTGTAGGCTGAAGAAGATGGGGCTGTTGGAGCTAAAAGGGAGAGCTTGCAGATTGCTGAGGCCTTGTACTTGCATCACCTATGGTAAAGTCACTGTGGAGGCAAAGGGAGATTAAGTAGGGAAATTGTAGTGTGTGCTGAGGGAGGAGTATGAACAGCAGGAGCTAGGAATTAGTGTGCTAATTCCTTCACTGTGAAGGTGTCAGTGACTGCGGCAGGAATGATAAGGTGACCAGAACTTTTTGTTAGTTAGCAAACCTGTCTGTGTATGTTTTGGGGACTTGTAATTGGGGAATGGGTGTGTGTAACTGCTCTGGTAAGGGGCTGAGGAATCACCTTGTTTAGATAAAAGCAGTGCCGCCCTGGTTTTGAGAAGACACTGCTCCTGTTTCCTGAAAACATGCTGCTGATGCAGAGGAGCAAGATGGTGTCTCAGGTCTAATGCAGTACAGTGGGTCCTGCCCAACATCCCAGCTGTGTTTTAAGTGAATTTTAAAAGGAGTAGAAGGAGGTGTAGAAAAAATAAGTGGACTGTTCTGGTTATATGAGACAAAGGATGCTATTTAAGAAAGGAGTTATAAGCAAAGGTGTAAGTTATTTGATGGCAAACCTGTCAGTAGTTCTGTAGTGCGTGCTGGTTCTTTGGCACGTGCACACCAACAGAAACATCCAGCAGAGTGTGGGCCTGGGCTGCTGTAAGAGCTCTGTTGCAAGCTCAGTGTTTCGCAGTCACACTGTTGAATGCCCAAGGACACCGTTTTCCCTGGAAAGTGAAAAATTTTGATAATTTTTAGATGGTATGCTGTGGCTTTTGTTCACTTCTCAAGGACTGCTTCATATTTATTTGTAGAATGTTAAAGGTTTATAAAAGCTTTATAAATACCAGAAATAAAGAAAAAGCACTGATGTGGAGAAGGACCACTAGGCCCCAGCTGGTTAGTGTGCGACACATACAGTCTGTAGCAAAATTGGAGTATGCACAGAATTACCAGTGTCATGCCAATGAATACCTGCAGCTTTTCTCTGCAGGATTTGTTTCCCCTACCAAACTGATTCTCCTTCCCTTTGTTATTCAGTCTGAACTCTGACTCACTCTGGGTTTAACTTCTGTACTGTTTCTCACCCCATTCCCTTTTTTGGTCTCTTCCTATTAGAAAGCACCACCAGTGTTTCCAGTCAAGGTTTCTAAACCTATGATTTGCAAACTATGGCGAAAATAGCTAAGCCAGGTTTGCCTACCTTTTATGTACATACATCAGAACAAGCTTCCTTTTCCAGATTGTATCAGCCTGCCATAGCCATATCCTCTCCTTTTCTTTTGCAGTTCAATAGGGGTATTGTTCTAGTAAAAAATACTAGTTGCCCTTGCCAGGACTTCTCCTTTGCAAAATGCAGCTGCTTATTAAGGACTATGTGTTACTGTTCCAAATTACGTTAAGGTTTGTTTAACAAGAGTTGCTTGGTCAAGGGTTGTAAGAGGCTTAGAAGTGATTTCTAACCTTTTGTATTGACACAAGTCCTCCCAGATCTGAAATACTAAAATGGACAAAGAGAGTCTGCCAGAGGGACAAACTTGTCCAAGACTTGAGAATTCATTAAAAAAGGCTCTGGTCTGGATCAGAATTTTATACCTCTCTCTTATGCTTCTCTAAAACATTGGGTGGCTTGAATATATAGAGTTAATGTCAGCTACGTGCTGGTGTGATTTAATATGAGTTTCCATTGTATTGCTGTGTAATCCATCTTTTAGAGGAAGTATTTAAAAAAAAAAAATCAAATAGAAAATTCTGTGTGTTTTCTTGGATGTGACTTGGCTTTAATTTCAGGCATTTCCTACAATGAATTATTTTGAGGTTTCAAACAAAAGTATTGGGTTTTTTTTGTTTGTTTTCCCATTCTTGCTTAAACGTTCAAAATTCAGAAACTGGATTGTTTACAATTGTTTCAGTTCAGATTGGTTATAAATATATGTGTCTTTGTATGTAATATATACACATAGTAATAGGAAAGCAGAAATGTGTGTAATGTAGTGAGACAGTATATTGTTCATTGTTATTCATTATTTCCTGGTTAGCCTTTTCTTTAGTGAGAGTTTAGGTATAAAAATCATTACGAAAAACGTGTCTCTGCTGCATGCAGTTCGACATTGAACGTAAGAAGGAAGAGGCATATTAGAGACAGCTGTGATTAGTTCTCCAATTTTCTGATATTAAATCCATTAAGTATTTACTGTCTCAGCTAATGAAAAGATGAGGAATGGTCATGAATCAGCAGGGGAGGACTGGTGAGCAGTCATTTTCACGTTACCCGGCTTCTAAGGAAGTTCCTTCACAAGCAATGGGGAGTTTAATGTGTTCTAGTGAAAGATGAACACAGAGATGTGTTCTGGAGAAAGCAGATGAGATGGGGGTTTGGTTCAAGGAGCTGATGGGTAGATGGTGATACCAGCGGTCTGCGGGAGCGATTTAGCTTAAGTGATTTATGGGGGCTGTTTGGAACACTTCACTGAGTCATTACAAAAAGGCCTCTTCAGGTGATTTACCAACTGCAGTAAAGGCGTCTTGAATGCGTTGGCTGTTCAGCTCTCTTGTTATTCTTCATTTGTCATCTGTCTTCATGTGCTACTAGCATGTGATTACCTTGAGGAGACCTTTGAACATCTCTTCAGCACTCTTCACCGTAAATAATGAATGCCTTGCTATTATTTATCGAAAGGGACTGCTAGGCAGTGTTTGTCTCTTTTGGTCGCTGAAATAGTTTAAAAAATGGAAATGCCAGTAGCTGTGGGAAGTTGTATCATGTTCATCTATGTGTCCATATGGTAGAACATGGCACGTCCTTCACAGCACAATGAAACATGATTGTGCCTAATTCCAATTTGTATGGCATTCCCATTGATGATGTCTATTTAAGACATCCATTAAAGGCCCTTAATGTTAATTAACCGGACTATGCCAATAAAGTTCTATTAGCTTCCCCTATTAATTTAATATTATAGGCATTTAACAGATGTCTTAATTAGATATTACACTGAAGGCTATGAGCAAAATTAAAATTAGGTCATTGTCCTGAGAAGAAAGTTTCTGCTGTGATTTATGCTTTCTACCACTTTATTTGTTTTTCCTTCTGGCCTCTCACAGGAAACCAAGGGATTTAATTTCAGAGAATGGTGAGAGGATGAGAATGGGTACTAGGTAGAATAATAACTCGGGTCAAACAACTTTAACAAATCTTGTTCTTACTTCACAGATATATAAAGTTGGGCAGGAGTGTTGAGTAGGAAGGCTCTACAGAGGGATCTGGACAGGCTGGGTTGATGGGCCAAGGCCAACTGTATGAGGTTCAACAAGTCCAAGTGACGGGTCTTGCACTTGGGCCACAACAACCCTATGCAACATGACAGGCTTGGGGAAGAGTGGCTGGAAAGCTGCCTGGTGGAAAAGGACCTGGGGGTGTTGGTCAACAGCCGACTGAACATGAGCCAGCAGTGTGCCCAGGTGGCCAAGAAGGCCAACAGCATCCTGGCTTGTATCGGGAATAGTGTGGCCAGCAGGACCAGGGAAGAGATCATCCCCCTGTACTCGGCACTGGTGAGGCTGCACCTCGAGTACTGTGTTCAGTTTTGGGCCCCTAAGTACAAGAAGGACATTGAGGCGCTGAAGCATGTCCAAAGAAGAGCAATGAAGCTGGTGAAGGGTCTGGAGAACAAGTCTTATGAGGAGTGGCTGAAGGAACTGGCGTTGTTTAGCCTGGAGGAGGCTGAGGGGAGACCTTATTGCTCTCTACAACTACATGAAAGGAGGTTGTAGCCAGGTGGGTGTTGGTCTCTTCTCCCAAGTAATGGGTGATAGGATGAGAAGAAATGGGCTCAATTTGCACCAGGGGATGTTTAGATTGGATATTAGGAAAAATTTCTTCACCGAAAGGGTTGTCAAGCACTGGAACAGACTGTCCGGGGAGGTGGTTGAGCCACCATCCCTGGAAATAGTTGAAAGATGTGTAGATGTAGTGCTTCAGGACATGGTTTAGTGGTGGACTTGGCAGTGCTAGGTTAACAGTTGGACTTGATGATCTTAAAGGTCTTTTCCAACCTTAATGATTCTATGATTTCCTTGTGTAAAATATACATCTGTAGCAAAAACAGTTTTCCCCATCTCAAGGGCAGTACTTAATATAATTGCAACAAAGATTTATTTCCATACCAACTGCTTTATTTCCTGACTTCAAAGGGTGCAAAGCAGCAGTCTGTTCTTCTTGAAAACCCGTATTGCCCATGCTGTGATTTCAACTGATGAGAGTCTGGTTCAGTGATGCTGAATCTGGTCTGCATCTGAGGGATCATGCCAGAGAGATGCAGCTCTCCTGTAACCTCTCCCAGCAACAGGTCCAGAAAGGAAGTAAGCGCTTTGGAGGCAAGCTGACTG
Organism: Balaeniceps rex; assembly: GCA_013401315.1. Lineage (NCBI taxonomy): Eukaryota > Metazoa > Chordata > Aves > Pelecaniformes > Balaenicipitidae > Balaeniceps > Balaeniceps rex. The sequence continues at coordinate 95,041 of VYZW01007404.1, read as the reverse complement.
AGAGCTGATGGCAGAGTTAGTGTTTTTGTAGGACTGGAGAGGGTTGGAGGTGGTGATGCTCTTTGGCTTTCTCATGGCAGATAAATGGCTTGTGTGCTCTGCAGTGCAGTTTAAGGGCTCTAGCTGGAGCTGTCCTCCTGACCCCAGTACTAGGCTTTGGTGTGTGGTGTATGTGAGAGAACAGCTAAGAAATGACCCTGGTTGGCTACGAACACTTCAATGGTGGCAGGGAAAAACTCCTCTTCCTAGATTTGGGTCTTTCACTTGATCCTGAAATTGAATTCATAATTTAAATTGAAAGCTTCTGAAAGCTACCTTTATAACAAAAACACCATAGAGGCTCTTCTATAATAGGAAAATGTTAAGTGGTCACGGGTCACTTCTACCTCCCAAACAAGTCAAACCTGCCTAGTTGATGGGAGATTGTAATCTGGCAGTCAAAAAGGTATCCTGGAAGTATATCGTGTGTTAAAAAAACCAAACAAACACAAACAAGCAAAAAAAACACCATAAAAAGGGGCTGAGGATACATGAAGCACATGCACTCAAAGCTGAACAAGTCTCCACCAGTGCAAGTACCCCCATACTCTATTACAACCGCTGTTGCAGACTGTTGCAAAAAGCAAATAAAGGGTTTAAACACTAGAAGCTTCTTCACAAGTGATGCTGTATTAAGCATGGTTGGTGAGTTGAGAAGACTTACGTTATAAAACTACCCGACTACTTGTGTTCCAGTGATATAGTACTCACAAACAAGTGATGTAAGAAGTGCCATCCATGCTAGCCTTTTTAAAAATTGTGTTCCATGTGTATATTTTAATAAGAATAAAGCTATTTTTTAAGTGTGTAACATAGACACCATGTCTAAAATACATCTAAAAATAGATTAAAGCTCTATGACTAGAGGTTAAATATTCATAAAGCAATTTTGTGGGTACAAGATTGAATGGGGGTCACTTCCATCTTTGAATTTCTAACTTCAAGTGCTTCCCTCTTATGTGATGTGTTGTGTTCCCTGCACTCTGAATGACAATATATATTTACTCATATAGACATATCTGATTTAACCTTAAAGTAGTATGTTATTAGTAAGCACCTGGTAAGCAAACAGCTTGCAGGGCTGCCTTACATGTTTAGTATGTTTATATTTTCACTCAAAAACATGTTATCTGTAACAATATTAACCACAGGGAATTAGATATTCCAGGTAAAACCCATCAGTTGAAACAACTTACTTGCATACACTTGCACCAGGCAAAGATGTTGATGTTGGCTCAGGAACAATGATTACAGAAGAACAGTTGTCATCACCTACAGCCTCATTATAAGCTTACAATAGGCAGATGGAGCCCAATTGGTACAGAAGGCAACAATAACATTTATCACAGAGTTACATGATATGATTTTCATTGTGCAAATATATGATTATAAATTGAAACAGAAGTCAGGTTATCAATACTAATTGTATAAGTTTAATAAAAGCCAGAATGTTATATACAAATAACAAAAACAGATACAACAAACTCCAACAGTCTGAAAGATTGCTTAAAAGACAACAGATACTAGTCATTCTTCAGTAACAAGAAATGCTTTAGAAAAACTCACATAGCTATTTCATCTGCCAGAAAACCTGCTCTTTAAACTGCAAGAAAACAGCAGACATTTCTATTAATAATTCTGACTTTCCATGAAATCATAGGTCAATAGTTCCTTTCAACTTGAACTTTTTTGCGGATCGCTCACTTGCTCTAAGCTGGAACTTGCTTCCATAGATGTAGGAAATGAATCCATCAATCTCCAAGCTAAATACATTGTTAAGTTTGGGAACAACTGAAAACGCAAAAGGAAATAAATTAACAAAACTTATGAAAAGATACTAATGTACCAGGGGATATTATTCACATGTAGACTTGAGGTTTGCCACATTTCAAGGTTTTTATGCTTTAGCAGGAGAAGAAAAATAACCAAACTTCTAAATTTTAAACTTGAATTACTGAAGTTAATCCTCTTTCAGGAGCATGCAGTAAGTGCTGCAGAGAACATCTAATGCAAATCAGATGAATGAGCCATGTGCATAATCATGTTGGGTTCACTGGAAATGCATATTTTTTTTTTTAATTGCTCATTTCTAATGAGATACATTTTTGGTATGATATTGGGCTGTTACATGGTCAGTAAAGACACTGACTTCTGCCACTATGCAAAGAACAAAAAGCACTGATATAAAACAACGTACTCGGACATCTAAGATGAGTAGTGTGTTTAAGAAATTTCTGATTATTCAAATTGTGAAAAGCACTGAAAAAACCCTGTCATACCTTTTAATTTGTCCTCTTTAGTGATAATTTTGAAGACATGTTTAAATTCCTGTAGAATGATTCCTGTTATCCCAACATAAGAGGGGCACTTTGATTTTGTGACTGAAAGAACAGAAGTATGTATGGATTAGAAAGTTCCAGATGCAGGCAATTTATTTGCTCTTCTACAGTTGCCTCATGATTTTAAAAACTGGTTTGCAATATTCTGAAATAATGCAATTACAGTAATTGCTGGTAAAAGTTGCAGTTAACCTTTGTAACTAATACCAGGATTTGCAAGAGCAGTTGAAAAATAATTAGCACTGGTAAGTAGAGAAAGAATCCGTCAACATATGATCTCAACTATGTGATTCTAGAGTTAATGATACTAAAAGGAATTTAAAAATAAGCACCTGAAATATAGGAGTGTCTACTGAACTTCAGATGATTTTGTAAAAGGAAACAGAGTACCTGTAACAATAGCTCCATGGAGATCAGCTTTTAGCAGTTTGCCCTGAACCATATGTGGTTGCCTTGAAGAAAAGGGTGGGATCAAAGAAGAGGAAAAGAAAATTATAAGTTAGGTTTACAAAATGTGACCATGACTATTGAAATCATGGCCAAAGCTTACAGAAATAGTACATATCCTTATCAAGTAACTATGATGTTTGAAGCAGTAACTCAGTAAACCTGGAAATATCTACTAAATCAAAACCACACTAATTTTAAAACATGAACTTACGTATCTGGTTTAAGTCCATGACATAGGTCTCTGATATACTGTTTCCAGAGTTCATGTAGTGGTAGAAAGATAGCGTATCTGCAGTAAAAAGACAAGAAGTATTATACAAAACTTAATTATCAAAAAAATCTATTGCTTGATTACAGAAGTAATCCATATTTACAACAGAGTTAAGACTAACATTTATAATTTTGTAATCTTCTCTCATAAGCCACTCCAAGCAACAGGTTTGCTTTTATGAAAACACAAACTAGATATGCTCCTCTCTGTCAACCCAACACAGCGATGTGTTTTGGAGGATGTGGCTGTGTCTAGGACTGAAGAGATTTCTACTCCTGTACCTCCACACTTACTTCATGTTGAACAAAGCCCCTGCTGTTGCTAACATGCATTAGTTTGAGGAACCTGATGCAGAATTTTGACTCTGGTCGCAGAGTCTCTTTAAAATTTAATTAAAAATTAAATTTTAAAAAACTTTAAAAATTGAAATCAGAGGTGATTAAATTAAATTAAATATAATTTCTTGTAATATTTAGTTATACAAAAGGAAAGAGAACCAGTAACAAACAGAAATGAATTTTCCAGCTATACAGACAAAAGAATTGTTTTCTCATGGCAAAATGCCACAAACAGAGTCTCAGGCTGACTTTTCATCCTGAAGGGTTAGTTATCCACGTGTACGTGCTGCTGCTTTTACATACTTCCCACTTTTAAGATCTTACCTTTGCTGTTCGGGTTCAATTTCAAAAAGACGCATTTCTCGCCTTTGCTTGGCAGTAAAACCTTTTGTCGTCTTCTTTTTTGGCTTTGTCTTTTTTTTGGAATAATGCTCAAGAACTACAGCTTTCCGAGTTAGTATATCCTGGATAGCTTCATCTTTCATTTTTGGCATACTACGCTTCAGGAAGGCGTTTACAAACGCTTTGGCCTCTTCTGACCCTTGAGGCTAAGGATATTTTAAGAGAGACTTGAAAATATTAATTTTTAGTTAAATAAGAACTTGCCGCTGCCTAGTAGCTTTATCAGATTGACAAAATCACCATAGGAATTAGAGATCTACACAACAGTAACAGTAAAAGGAAAACGTTCACATGCTGAAACCTCGTGCATCCAAGGCCAAATGCAAGCACGCAACAGCCTACGGGTTTCTCACGTCAGTTTAACTAACGCCTCGATTAGTGACGAAATGCCAGGCTGTGCGTTCATTCCACACGGCGCGTTCACACGCTAAAGCCAAACGAAGCGCGCCGGGGAAACCGGTGCCGGCGCCCCCGCCCGGGGAACAAACTCGTGCCCCTCCCTCTGGCTCCCAGCAGGTTTTGTAAGCGAGTGCGAGAAGAGTCGCAGTCGCCGCGGAACTCCCGGCAACAGCGCTCCCGGGGCGCGGCTTTCTCCCCGGCTGCCCCCTCGGGCGGGCGGCGGTACCTGGAGGCGCAGCTCCCCCGTCTCCTCCGGCGGCAGGCGGCGGTACAGCTGCCCTGCAAGGCACAGCGGGGCAGGGCGTCAGGCGGGACCGCCGCGGCGCGGGCCCCCCTCGCCCACCGGCGCTCACCCTCCATCGCGGCGACCGCCGGCAGTGCCGGCGCTTCCGGCGCATGTGGTGACGACAGCGGAGGCGACGTGCGCCTGCGCAGAGAGCTGGCTGCCGCGGCTGGCCGCGAGGCGGCGCCTGGCCGCCTTTTAACGCCGGGGTGGAGTCAGCACCGTTGTGCCTTGTTAATCACTTCAGTGGGGAAGGCGCTCCAGGAAATAAACGACAAACATTTTTTTTTTCCTATAATTACTACGTGCTGAAAGTACCTCACGGCAGTTCCCGGCGTGTGTAAGCTCGCAGGTGGTGCCAAAGCTGGAGGCAGGCCCGCGAGGATGGCGCTGCCGCCGTGGCCTGGCCAGCCCCGGGAACAGGAGCTGCGGCCCTGGGCGCTGCTCGAACCTGGGTTGAGTGCAGACTTAAAGAAACCCACTCGAAACTAACCACACACACAGGCATCCCACAGGCCAGCCTTGGCTCCCAGGTGAGCTGCGTCGGGGCACAGGCAGCTGTGGGCAGCGCAGGAGGCCCTGGGTAAGGGGGAGCCCAGCCCTCTCCCTCTGGCCTTGCCCGATGCCTGCACGACAAAGTCATAAGGGACAAGGGGAAAGAGGTGTCAAAACCTTTTCAGCAAACGGGAGCCAAAGCGGGGGGGGGGGGAGGGAATTGTGAGATTCTGCTTGCTGAAAGGTTTTATAGAGAGTTTATACTACTTGGCATATCAAAAGAAATACCATCTTGTTACCATCTCCCCCACTGCTGGTTAGGGTAGTTAAATCTCAGCCTTAACCTCAAATTTCAGAGGCTGCGCTGCTAGAGGTAACCAAGACCCCGTGTGTCCTGGGAAGGGGAGCCTCCCTGCATACACCAGCGTTTCCAGGTTATTGCCTAACATGGCTGGCACTGGGGTCCCAGAGAGCTCGGTGTCCCTCATAAATCACAAACCCTGCTGCACTCTGGTTCAGTGGGAAGCCATCGCTAAGATCAAAATCCAAACAAAATAATGTAAAACAGGGAAGTGACATTACTTATCACAGCCATGAGGTTCTACAGAGGGGGAAGCTACGGCCAGGGTAGATTGTTAGATTAGCTATTTAGATTAAGCTAGATAGGGACCATTTAATACCTTTAACTTCTGTTAGGTGTCTGAACAGTCATGTTACTATTATTACGCAAGTACACAGGTTTATTTCAGCAGAGATCAGGATGCAAAATTAACATTATTTCTAGCCAGAGTAAAGGAAACAGTCTTACAAAATGAAATCTGGCTATTACTTGCCACTTTTATACTAACAAATTGTCTGACTTGGGAGAGTTAAGTTGAGCACCAAATATTTCAGTTACTGTCAAGGGGAAATTTCTTTTAATAAAGTCTTGTCATCATACCTTCTGTAACACAGGCCACCTCATTTTCTCTAGTCAGCCACCACTTCAGTATGATCATGTACACTTGGCATAGACAAGTCTGTAGTTCGAGTATTGATTTGTTAGCGTCCTTCCCATAGTAACAGCATTGCTTTAGAGTCTGGACACTTGTTATGACGGGCAGCCTGGACATGTCAACCCTCACTCCTTCTCCCTCATCCTGCAATTGCTTCTGCCAGAGATGCTGGGACATCCATTTCCGCCTTTCCATCCTGCAGCCCCCTCACCGTCCAACTTTTGTTGCCTCATTTGTTCTGCAGATCTCCCCCGCCAAGGATTTACAAATGTGCTGGAGCCAGCCACTGCCCGAGCTCCCCAGGCTGTGGGCAGGCACAGGCCCTCTCTGCCCCCCGCCAAAGTTCTTCCCATCCCACTTCTCTTGGTGGAGAGAGGTTTTTTTCCTAGTCCCAGCCTGTTCTTCAAGGCCTCTCCAGCTTTAGTCCTTGCTGCCATTGCAGGTACCTGGCTCTTGTATGCTCCCATTCAGCTGTTCCCAGTAGCTAACAGCGTGTCAAATGCTACCGTACTGTGCCTGTACGCGCACACCCAGCAATGTGAGATCTTTGTTTAAAATCTGTCCCCGCGTTTCTAGCACTCAAGGTCAAAAAATCAAGAAGATGCTGCTCACTGTGGGGTTCAGCTCCTCTGATATGTCGCTGCCTCTCTTCTCTTGGGATAGGACAGTGTCTTCTCGCTGTACAGCACGGACGTACTTTGAAACCAGAGCAGCCACTTCCTTTTCCTTGCCAGCCTAGTCCCAACTCATGCTGCCCTCTGCTCAGACATGATGGTTCTCCAAATACAGAAGAGGTTTATATTCTTGTCACAGGGGGGGATATTGGCTTAGCAGATAATTAAGCACTGCTTGGTAAAGGATACTTAGGGAGCAAGTTACTGAGACAGGGCATAGAAAACATGATGATATTGTTGAGTGCTGCTGTGGAGCACAAAGGCACTAAAGTGATCCCTAACAGGGAATGAAATTGTAGATCTCTCTGTACGTGTGTAAAGAAAAAAGGGCTGGTCTCTGCAGAGTATTAAGCATGAGTACCGATTGGCTTGTATCACAGACGTCCTGGTAGTTAAGTACATTGCCACAGCAAGCAGATCTCGTGGTTTTACAAAGCATGGACTCCTTGAGTTGTCATTGCTACTAAGAAAAGATCAATTTTCATGAATGGAGTACCAGGATAAGTGCTATAGGTCTTTAGGGCCATGTGAGTGCTCCTTCACTGGATTTATGCTGCAATTCCTAGGGCACTTCAGGGATTAATAGTCAAATCAGTGTTGGCGGTGCTGGTGTTGTAAATCCAATGATCCAGGCTAAACTAGTGCCTGGGGAAGCCAGTCTATTCCAACAGCTCTACATCTTCATTTCCCAATTTATCTTCAGATATAATGTCTGAGGGAGCGAGTTCAGCGCATTAGTGTGTGTCCCAGCAAGAAGGCTTTGCGTCAGGAGTCGAGACTCCCATCAAATAAACATGAAAAAGAATAGACAAAGAAACTGAGAAACCAGAGAATATGCAAAGAGAGTTTGTAGATAAGAAAGAGAAGGCTCAGAGAAATGAGGAAAAATGGGTAAAATATGAATGTAAAATGAAGTGGAAATATGCAAACAAAATAATTATAATGCATGTTTCTGAATGTGCAGCATCACTCGCCCCGCCTGTCTTAGTGTCTTAGACTTTTGAAGCTTTTTACTTCAAGTAAATCACCTTGGAACAGGTTTATAGTGATATAAATCCCTGATATATAGTATTAATACCAAGTTATAGGTGCCAACACTGGCATTTCTTATTCTATTAAATCTATGTATGGCTTTATTTATTGCTCTCTAAAAATAATTAAAAAAAAAAACCTATGCAAAATCCCAAGACTGAAGCAATCTAACCGTGTGCACTAGGGGGCCATATTGCTGTACCTGTAGGTGCTGTTGAATTATGGTGATGGGGGGAAAAACCACGTGCAGGCCAGGCCAGGTAACGGCAGTGTCCCAGGGAAAGTCGAGTGAATGTGGGAACAATTATAGAAAGAGTTTTATATTGACAGTCACAGAAAGCTGAAACTTGAGATGCAGAGTGTGTGACACAAGAACAGAAGGTCAGTGTTTTTTTAAAAAAGAGAGTAATTATGAACTGAAGCGAGAGATGAGCAGAAGTATGTGAAGTTAACAGATGTGTGTAAAAAGTGACTGGGCTATAATCACTGTTACGCTTCTGCTGATTGTCATTGATACAAGAAACAAATACCATAATTCTCTAGAAGGACTGTCTCAGCAAGCATTTGAGCTCTTCAGTTCAATATAGTTTATTCCTCTTGGCCAAATTGTATTAGCAGCTGAATTTGGTCCCTAGGGACGGCTGTACTGGTGAAAATAATTTCCATTTAAAACCCTCTGATCTGATTTCCTCTATCCAAATTTCAAGCTGCTAAGAGAATTTCCACCCCCTTTCCCATGGTGGGGCTAACTGGGCATCCAGCCAGCCTGTGTAAGCCCCGCAGCTATCCTGCCGGCTCCTGCCTGCCTCTTGCTGCCCCTCCGCACCTGCCTTTTCCTCCTCCTGCTGACATCTCCTTTCGGCCCAGCGGGGAGCGCAGGGCCGCTCCGTGCCCGCATTTTTAGGGTGCCTTGGCTGACTGTACCCTGCATACCCGGCTTCCTTCTAGCTCTGGCTGTGCAGTGTCAGGGTGGTGCTGATGTGCCATGTGCGGTACGTTTCCAGGGATTTGGTACGTGTGGTTCCCTGGAAAAACCGGTCTAGGAAAGGGTTGTGTCTGGGGGTGGTGGTGGGGCAAGAAGGGTGAGAACTGCTCTTCAGCCAGTGGGTAGACAGAGTAGTTGATATTAGTTTTAGTTTTTAATTAGATAGTAGCTTGAGTTTTCCTTTCATGTCAGTGTAGGTTTGCTAGAGGAAAGTTTGTAAGTTTTGTGTGTGGAAGCCCCAACTCTTGCATTATGGGGTTGGTTGACCGATTTTAGGCAGCTCTAGCTGGTTCATGAGTGTCATCTTTTGATGTACTCTGTATCCCACAAATGTTTTTTTTCTATATATTTTTCCATAAGTTTTTCAGCTTTATCAGATCGTCTTTAACTCGTGGATTAGGATGAGATGTACCCACCCCACCCCCCACCCCGATAAACTATTCTTTCCAGCTGAAGGTTTATATTTCCTTACAGTCCTGGCTCCTCGTCACCTGAAATTGCAGATGCCACTTCAGGGTGAATAAAAAAAGACTGGCTTTTCTGTGCGTGAAGGAAACAAGAAAGCGCTTGGAAACATAATCCAAATATATCTTAGTGGCAGAGAAATCAGGAGGCAAATAATACTCCCAGAATGTTTGCAGCAGATTTCCAGGATTTAAAAGCTAGGTTTTAAAAGGAAAACGAAGGACCGAGCAGGCCTGTTGGGCAGGCTGGCTGCAGGGCGCAAGGGGCTCTTGCTAGAGGACAGCCCCAGGCTGCTGCCGGCTGCCCGTGCCCCGCGCCGCTCCCCGGCCCTCCTTGGTGCTACCACTGGCAGTTTTCTGTACCTATCTCTACGTGTTGTTATAATTCAACTAACTTTTTCAAGTCGAGAAAAAAGTTTAATAATTGTTTCCTCTTTTGGAAGAAATTTGCCTGCTTGCAGCTTTTTTTAGCGTACAGCACTCCAGTTCTCCCATACACCAACCTCTTCTGCATCACAGTGAAATTACCAGTGGAAAGAGGATTTTGAAGGAATTCAATTTCACCACAAGTTAAGGAGGCCACTTTCTAAAACACCAATATATCCTTGTATCAAAATAAGAAGCTATATCCTTCTTAAAAATATCAAAAATATGAGCGACCCTAGAATACCTGGAGATAACTACTGCACACTAGAACTACCCAGCCCTGCCTCGCAGAGCTACGCTAAAAAAGCAACTCTTGCTCCCCGAAACAGTGATGAGGAGTCAGTTAGCTGAGGCTCTGGCAGCTGACATTTGGTTTCCCTGCATGCTGAGATCACATATGATCCAAACACACATCAGGATGGCAGACACCACTGCTGCTCCTGAAAGAGCTCGTATTTACTAATTCATACCAGCATTCTGCATTCATGTATTATTCCATGACACTCTGTCTTACAGTCATTACTTTTGCTGTTCTTTGAGTCTCATTTAGATCTCGTTGAATATTTTATTTAAAAACATAATTAACATTGGCTTGTATATGATAAGGATGTATGATGCAAAATGAGTATTAAAAATGATAAATTATAAAGTAATAATAGTCACTGGAGTTACAGCAGATTGAACAGTTTAACGTATTTCATTTGGTTTTGGTTAAACTACATAAAATTAACATAATTCATTAAAATTTAAAAAGAATACAAATAGAAAGGTTTTAGGCTCAAAAATAAATTATGTTGGATTTTTCATCAAAAAATGTTTAGACTTTTTTTCTAGAAAAGGGTTGTCAAATTCTGCAAGCCTGTGTGACATGGTTTGGTTGTCTTGACTTGGCACTTTACCCATAGTAAGTAAGTTTTGGCCAAAAAATGTGTCACTGTGTACTGCATGTTACTATTTGTAAAAGAGTGTAATGGAAAAATGAGACCTCGAAGAGCTTCATGCTGCGGTACTGTGGCTGCTGCAGTACTTGTGCATCTGTGTCAGCTAGGGTGCTTCTGGTCACCTCCAAACCTCCTGGCACTGCCAGGCCAGCCACACGCTCAAGGACCACACGCGGTGAGCTCCTGAAGATAAGCAAGAGTTTTACATACGCTGTGTGTAACTCAGCCTCAGGGCTCTGGAGCGAGACGAAGCAGTTTTTACTAGAACTAAGGCGACAGGAAGGAAGAGGCACTTTTCACACAAGGGTTATGCTAAAATAATTTATGTTTCACTGAAGCATCTTTTGCTGCACTTCCCAGAAAGTGCTTAAGCGCTAACTGCTTGGGTCAGAGCCCGGGAGAGGGCACCCTCCAGTTCAGGGGCTCTCGCTGGGGCCACGGGGGCTGCTCTCGCTGCCCTGACCCGCGAAGGAGCAGGAGGCTCCAGCTGTGCTGGGCAGTGTCTGCAGCGCAGCCGCCTCCTGCACAGCTCACAGTCAGAGGGTGCTTCATGCCAAACAGCCAGCCTGCCTGGAGTTAGGAACTGGGATGAAATCCCAAGAAAGTTGAAAAGGTTCATTAATTAAACAGATACAAATTATTCATTTTTCCTCTGTAATGAGGCGTCCTTCTCAAAGGCATCACTATCAGCAAGGCCCTGTTTCTGCCAGACTCTTTCGAAGTAACACAATTAGCTGTCAGGAGTGAACCATTCTTTTTAATAAAATGAGGCAGATTGCACTCTCCTTGTCCAAGAAATGCATTGCTGAGTCCACACACATGAAGGCCTCATCTGCCAAGGCACTGCATAGCGTCAGGACCCACTGGCTTGAATGCATCTGTCACAACGTGCCAGCTCAGGTGAGTCCTGCCCATGGGACATGTGTGTCTCCACGAATTCAGGTAGTGCCACCCAGAGAAAAATCAAGCGGAAACTGTCTGTTGAAACTGGGCTGAACGAGCGCCATTTCCACAGGCAACACCTGAACTGGCAGTGTCCTGAGCTGCTGCCCGAGGCAGTAAGAGCTAACAGCTGCTCTACCCGCTGTTCTGGAGTGGTGCGTAGTCACACAGGTTATGTATAACCCATACCGCTGGCTGTGGCTATGCTGGTAATGCATGTAGACAGCATTTTTTTTTTCTTTTTAATGTTCCTTGTATCTACATTAGCTTTTTATCAACCAGTTATAGAGGCACTGGTGACAATATAAAGTGTGGCCCAAACCATCAAGAGGAATTCAGGCAGATCCTTCTCACTGGACTGCAGCAGGGGGCACTGAGCCATGTGCGCAGCAGTCTCTCGGCATTTCTCCTTGAAGTTTTCATACATGGGAGGATGAAAAGTAGTGACAGCATCTGAGGGTTTTGACTCCCACTGCAGGCAAGGTCTTTACGAGCGGTGGTCAGGGTGGTCAGCTGCTTGCATGGAGCTAGCGATGAGGCTTTCAGCTCCATATCCATAATCTGATTTCTTCTGAACTGCAGGTGTGTGGTGGGGCAGTGAGGGGGTTAATGCTGCTGGATTGCTTTGATAATTGAAAAAAAAAAAGCCCATCCAAAGCCAACCAAAAAACACCCTGTTTGAGGTCAGTGCTCTAGTAAGTGCCTTTTAAAGAAACAATAACCTGGTGCAATAGAAAATATTTCGTTCATCTCTTCAGTAGAAATCTGATAAACCACAGAGAGAGGCAGGTGTCCAAGGAGATAAAAGTAATAAATGCGGCTGCAGTTCTGGAGTGAGCTAGCCTGTCAGGCTGGTAATTAAATGAAAGCCCCTCTCAGGAAATGCTGGAAGCTAATAGATATACATGGAGATGCCAATTCATTTGCCTCAACACATATGTTAATTTTAGCATGAGATTAATTTATACATTTTGCAGTGGGACAAAAATGGTGGTGGTGGGAGGGGGAGAGCTTTCATCCTGCCAGTGATTATTTTGGGTGATAGAGATTATTAAGCACCTTACACTTCTTAAAAACAGAACAGTGGGTGAGAGTGGGAGAGAGAGAAAATGTTTAATTTAAGCAGATCCTCTAAACAGAATTAAGTAATCACAGACTTAAAACTGACCCAAACCACATTTGCAGAGAGCTGCTGGGGGATCCTTGGCTTTGCCACAGCTCAGTAAGCACAGAGCCCTAGTTAGCAAATAGCTTGAGTCACTCTGGGTTGGTGTGGTTTAAAAGGGTTTGTAAGAGTTACACGAGTGTGAAATTAGGAGTGCTGCAGTGGTGCATCGCACCTTCAGGAAGAACAGCGGTTATTCCAGACTAGGTAAGCAAAAGGGTGCTTTGGTAGGTGCGCAGAGGAGCTGCAGGAAAGGCCTGACTTGTGTGTAAAAGTGCGCTGGTCGTCACCAGCAGAACGGCACTGGGGGCGGTGAGTCAAGTCTCTGCTCAGGACCCCGTCAGCTTCAGCGATGTGGCACTTGCCGTTGACAGAGCTGCCCAGCTCTGTCTGGTTTGTGGTTGTCCTGTTCTGGAAGAAAACTAATTCTGAGGCCGGACAGACATGGAAGCGGGGGAGCTGTTAACCCGATGCAGAAGGCAGCAAGGGGACCGTGCCCCGCTGTGCACACAGGTGGGATGTGTTTGTGTGTTACCGTCATTTTTTATCTGAGGTCATTTTTGACCCTTGTGTCCAGTTTCAGCCATATTTGTCACAGCCGTCAAGCTCTCATAGGACATCCTACAGCTCCCATGCACGCAGCTGCGTGCGTTAGAGGACAGAGATGCCATTAACATTGTGCGCTCTGCCCCGTGATGAATCCGGAGTTGCCAGGGCTTGCTGGTGGTGTGTGCCACCGCACAGGCCCTCCGCCGCCGGCAGCGCGAGGTTCGGCTGCGTGCATGGTGCTTGTAGAAATGAGCCCTGATTTACACTTCCAAGTGTGGCGTTAAGGGCGTGACTATGGGTATTTCAGCTCTGAAACGCACACTGCAGCACAGCAGGCTTCTTTCTAAAAAAATCCTCTGATCTGTAAAATTATCAGCATTGAGGCAGCAGAAGGCAAAGCAGATTTTTCCTTTGTTTTGTTCTGCCTTAGAGGAGGAATACCTGCTTGCCCTTCAGTGTGATTACAGCCCATTTACCAACACTTCTCTTTGAATTTCAGACCTACGTTTTGGAACAGCCACAAGCAAGAAGCATTTCTTTTCAGAGCCCGAAGCAGTCACTGCAAGGGTAAAGTTTATTTAACAAAAAGAATACTTCCAGCTGAATTCACATTGTGAGATTACAGGTCCATTTAAAGCAAAATAGAAATGGTGGCGGGCTAGGGTCAGGGAAGGAAGATAATGACATCTGCTGCAAAGTGCATCCAACAACCATCTTCTAATTTTTATGTTTTTATAGGACGTTTTTCTTTTCTTTGTATAATTATGCAAAAGAATAGAACCAAAAAGAAATGTACGAGAGGCTGAAAGCAAGCTCGAGGCTTGCTCAGTGATTGTAAGTGGAGACATTATAAATGGTGTCTCAAACGCTGGCTGATTTCAGAGCTACGGGCTCTGTCCTTCCTGCCATGGACCAGGCTGGAGGTCTGTGACCTTCCTGCCCGCACACGTGTCCCCAGGGGATGTCCTCCCCGCGCAGCTGGCCAGGGCAGGACCCGGCAGGGGCGCGATCCCCATGAGGGCTGGCCCTGGCTGCACACTCCTTGCTTTGCAGCCACCGCCCTGATCCCACAGAAGTCACCTCAATCCCTTTTGTTCCAGACTGCAGCTGTCAAAATGCACGTTTTTCATGGGAAAGAGGGTTGCTACCAGCTTTTCATAGTAGTACTTTAAATGTAGTTTGCTCTTGCCACTCTTGCTAAAGAGACTGGCTTCTACGGCTCCTCCCAGGCACTTCTGCCCCCGCTCCGAGGGCTCCCCGTTACCGTCACCATAACACCGGGAGGTGAGCTAGAAACAAACCCAGGAATATTTTGTAAGTCCTACCCGTATCAGCCCTGTGTGTTTGCCTGTAAGAGCTGCGGGAGATGTGGAGTCAGGAGAGCCAGTATCGTTACCGGAGGGGCTCCTGTGCCAGGGAGATCGTCTTAATGAAGCCCTCCCTACCGCCTGAGGAGTTACCTATGGCCCTTTGAGATTATCAAAGGGCCTTCCAGAGATTTTAAGAGACTTCGGGGCATGCCTTAGTGTTATCTCTGTCTTGACACTACTGAATCCTACTGAGCCCTTCCATAACCCTGGCATTTAAACAGAGATCGTGTTTAGAGTTGTCCTCTTCTTACGAGTTAAAACAACCAAAAAAGATAGAAATAATAATTTCCCACATTGTCTTGCATGTAAAAATACCAACCTCCACAGTTGCCCCCATTTGCGCTGCCTACACAGACGTGGGGTCAGTTCTGGGGGTAGAAAACGGGGATGTTCAAGCTGCCAGTGGAAGATGCATTACCTGCAGATTGCAGCTCGAATTCTGCTCTGGCTTGGTAGCACCACGAAATTTTCCTACTTTGAACAGAGGTGATGAATGAACAAACCAGTTGGAGCCCTTGTTCTCCCCGAGCATTGGAGGAGGCGCTTCCACAGGCTTTGAGCGCACCTTCAGACACAGCACGGCACTCGCTGCAGCTCCACTCCGAGGTCCTGGTGCTGCCAAGAGCTGTGAGTTTAAAACTATCTGAGCCTCCCACACGGCAACATGATTTACTAAACCACTAAGATATTGGGTCAGCCTTGTAAATCATTTTAATTATTTCACTAAACAGGTTGTGGAAATAGATCAATAGAAAATATGGCATTTAGGCTTACAATGCTGTGCATTCATTATGGGAAAGAAATTATATTAACTGATTTAGGAGCTAATAATAACTGAAAATAACAATTTAATGGAAGCCTTCCAATCCTGCACTTTGAAAGCAGGATACAGCTTTACAGAGTCTACCCATTTTAATCTCAGTCAAGTATACATAGCAATTTTTCGACTCTCAGAGAAACGTCAGTCAAGTACAAGTAACTTGCAGACTTTCAGCATCCCATAAATTACATTATAATAAAACAAAACCGAAGAAACTGTCAACAACCATTTTTACATACTGGCAGGGTCACACGAACCAGGCACATGAAAAATAAGAAAATATATTGCAATATAACAAAGTGGAGGTGTTGCACAGCAGGGGCTATTTTCCACTTGCAATTGCTATTTCCATGAGACCGTGGTTTGCGCTGCTGGGCTTGAAGGGCACTTACTTCTCTCTAAAATGTTGGGGTTTTGTCTCAAACATCTGAATACTAAATATATGCTATGTACATGAAATATATATAAAGAGACAGGGAGGAAAACAAACTAGAAAAACCTAATCTCTCCTGTGCAGCAAAAGCCAGGTGTCACCATCCAGTAGTTGGGGTCAGCATTGCTCTATTACAATTATTTTACTGTAGCTAAACTAAATTTGATACGCTGTGTCCTGGTTTTCTTAATGCATGCATGATAGTCACCTGTGCTGTTAAAATACTTTCTCCTGAAATAAGCTGTACATTGTGACTATTTAATGCCTTATTGGCCATCAAGTAACTACGCTGAACCAAGCAGGCACGACTGTGGGCAGAATTTAAGCTGCCATCAGATAGTGCACCTATGTCGCCTGCTCATTCGAAAGCCTGCAGCCTACTGATAGGCAGTTGTCACATCAGCTATCTCCACTCTGGTTTGCAGGCAGAGTTAAGCTTTTCTTTAAGCCCTCAGGCTAGATACAGCATTTGAATTACGCACTTCATCGCACCCCAATTAGCTAGGGATGCATGACGAAAATCATTATCAGTGAGTTTATTTGGAAAAACACCTTATTTTGCTACTTGGTTCAGCATACAAAGAAAAATACACACGCCATTTTTCTCCACTGAGAAAAGCTTGTTTTAGAGCAGAGTGAAACTTTGAGCCGTGGCAAATGGTGCTGCTCCCGCTTATTCAGCTGTCTCCTTGAGCTCCATCCGGCTGTTTTGGGAACATTAAGTGATGCTCAAATAAAAATAAGCGGTTTCAGCATGACTGCAGAACTGACTGACCACATTCCCCGTGCAGACTGTGCAGCGCGGCTGTCTCCTACTCCCAAGACCCCACAGCAGGTGAGTTTTACAGTGTCCCCAGGTAAACGGCCCCTGTGGCTTCCCACACCACCTCCCCTCCTCCCTCGCCATTTCGCAGTGACACTCCCAGCTATAAACAACAAACCGGACGGATGTTTTTCCCAAGCCCTGTAAATGCCAGCAGCAACAGATGAGCACTGAATGAGGGGAAGCGTGCTGTGTGAACATGTGGCGTTTTCATGGCACTGAACATGAGCAGTGCTTTCTCTGGTGCTGCTCTGCTCCACAAACCTACAGTGGCAAGGTTTGAATTACCCCGGGTAATGAGCCTAAACTTTTTGACTTTTCCATGCACGTTTACGACCAGGTTGACAAATACTTTCTGAACCCAGCAGAGGTCCACGCATTTTGAGAGGGTTTGCTTTAGTGAAATGCTTTAGTCTAGCGTAAGTAGCATAAGACCTCTCTGGTCTCAAAATAATTAACTCTTGGGTTAATAAAGAGATTTTATGTTCTTGAAAAATATTGCAAAAAGTTCAGCTTCTCACATTTGACACTGCGGCAAGCTGGATTTAGTCCCATTTACTCAGTCTTGATATTAAATCATGTTACAGTTCAGATTTTGACAGGTGCCTGCTGTGTGTTGCTAACTGCTGTTTGCTTGGGTTTGAGCTCCCCCAGCTCTGGCAGCAGCGAGGCGAGCCTGTCTTCTGTCTCTCCCTACCTGCTGAAAAACTGCAAGGTGGCCACATCAGCAAACCCACAACAGGACCAACGCACCGGTGTGTGCTCAGGTTTGGTTTTCGTGTCTTGTCAAACCCTCCTTACTTCTCTGCAGACTGAAATGCCAGTGTTATTAAAAGATTTCAGTAGATAAGGAGTCTGGCTGCTGACTTCAGTGGGACTCAGCTAGCTCACATACAAAGTCATTAGCTCAACCAGCGACTTAACCATAAACCGAGGTTCATTTTAACCAGGATTGCAATTAGCACCTTGCTGTGCATTTAACTAACTTGAGACTTTCATACCACTATACTATAAAAGTTGAAATTATATTGAAGCACTCTATAAATGATAAAACACTATTATCGTTATTTGTAGCACTGAATGATTGTATTTTTACTGTCTTGCACTGAATTAGCATTAATGAATCACAAACTTGAGTGTGTTTGGTAAATATCACGAAGTAACTGATGTTTCCTTAATCAATCAAACTGCACATTTTCATCGTCTCATTTGATTGTGTTGCCCTTAGCTTCTCATTGCACTTTCTCGAGTGCTGCACTCCCCTCAGGGTAACAAGTATCACTGACAAACATGGTTTGGTCTAGATCACCACTCAGTACGGTTATTCCTTGGCCTGACTTGGATTTAGATGTGCACACCATGTCCTTGTCCAAATATTTATCAATGTTCCCGATCAACCGCAGCTCCCAAGCTCACGCGCTGCTTGGGTTAGTCGTGGCAAGGCACGCTGACTGGGTATTTCCAGCTTTCCAGAGCTCAGAGCAATGTGTGTTCAGTATAACAATGTGGGGTGTTTCAACAACATCCTAATTCCCGTCGGAGACACAGGATTAGTTTAACTAGGGAAAGCAGGCTTTTAAATCCTGAGGCACTTGAGGGTCCCTTCAGGACCCGACGGGTGGTTTCTCCTTGTGCTCCCGCTGTCCTTGCTGGCTGGAAGCTGGGGGAGAGGCGGTGGCCGTCCTGCCGGAGCAGAGCGTGCGAGGCTGAGCCGTGCACTGGGACGCTGGGCAAGACGTTTCCTGAGCTGCGCCGGCCACGGCTCTGGGCGCCTGGCAATATAGCCCCTGCTGTCCTGCCTCCAGTGCTTTTGAGGGGATCCCAGAAAGCAGAGAAAGAAAAATAAAGAGTCCTCACCGCACTGGTGATGCTCCCGAGGCCCCAGAGGACCGATTCTCTGAGTGCGTGTCTCGGAGCACAGACTATCCTCCCGCCCAGGGCTGCCTAATGCCATGAGGGGGCACATGGCCCAAAGGGGTGATTTAGTTATCAGACCCTTTGCTAACATTTGGCCAAGCTGCTCGTATCTAGGTCACAGCAACCCACCATGTTGCTCTTCTTAGGAGGGACGGATGAGGCAAACCAAGGGGGGGTGTCAAAGTCCTGACACCGACCTTCCCCCACCCCTCCTAACAGCGCAGCAGCTCTCCCTGTGGGGCTGATGACACATTTTTAAAACTGCAAAGACAGTTAATTAATGACATACTGACAGGTATCGGTCACTTGGATCAACTCTTGACAACTCTGGAAGCACTGAAATACAGCTGTCCAGAACAGTAAGTAAATAAATTACAACACATATACATTAAAAAGAAGCTCTGCCATGGGAATTTAGAGCTGAATCTCATGTTTACCGTAGACTATGAAAACAGAAGTATTATGTTAAAAAAAAGAAATTAAAAACTATTATAAAAAACACAGCACTTGGAAATCAGGAGTATCCTAATAATTTTTGCCAAAACAGCTGACTTCAACTGACAGCCTAAATATCAACACTTGCCTAGATACTCTGTAGATCACCCTGAAACCCAAAATGAGCCATGATACTCGCTGGATTGTCAGAGCAACTTACAAGCCTGAAAAATACTTAGTAATGAAGAATTCCTATTCTAGTTTGTTAAAAAAATCAGTGACTTCAGATTTTCAAGGAAAATGACAAATAAGAGCCCGTTTTATGTGGTCATCTGTTTTCTAATCCTGCATAACACTCCCAGAGTCTTACTTGTTGCTTCCTATTTCAAGGGTATTAACACAGAGATGAATTAAAAGTTTTTGACAGATGTGGTCATGGAATAGAAAAAAAATAGCTTAACACCTCCTTTCCCATCTTCCCCAGAGTAAATTCCAAAAATAGCCTATTGGAAAAGTATATTCCTCAATTGAACTGTAAGCATTTTTGAGTTATTTATCAAGACCTTTGTCATTTAATTTGTATTAATTAAGATGATTTTCCATATGAGATTTAAGAAACATGATAAGAGTAACAGGAAACCACATCTGCAGACAACAAACAGGGAAATCCATTAACAAACTCTACAGCACAGTCCTCTTCGATTCGACTCTTAAAGTGTCTGTGATTTGCTTGGAATGTCCATAACTGCTATAATTAAAAGGCTGGCAGTCACCAGAGGAAAAATAGGAGATTTCAATCCATTCATTGACATTAGCACGGATCCTTAAAAAAGCCGTCTTGCTTGGTGCTGTATTTTGGGTTGTCATTGATGCAGATCTGAACCACGTATTTTCCCTGGCTTGCTCCATTTATAATAATATCCATCTTCTACTCAGCAGAGATTGCTGGGTTTTAGAAACATGGTCTAAAACCAGCAACAGACCCCCCGCCCCCTTCCCCATCCCTGCTCAAACCACATGGCCGTGCCCAGGGAACGGGCGCCGCTGCGGCACTGGGGCGGGACAGGGTGGTGCGGGAATCCCTCACAGCTGCCCTCCTGCCTTGCTGGGATTCTTCCAGCCTTCGTCTTGCTCCCTTTGTTTTAGGGCCAGTTAATTTTCCTGTGGAATAATGTAACTGCTCCTGTGTGAACAAACCCCAGACCTGTCCCAGGCATGCAGACAGCCCTGGGCTCTGCCTCAGGGCATCTCGCCCGAGAGCGAAGCCCTTGCCCGACCGGCAGCCCCCTGCATTGCAGCTCAGTGATCTGCAGTACAAGGCTGCCAGGGGACAAAAACACCACAAAAGTCCCAAAACAGTGAAGAAAAAAATACCACATATTTTCTATGCTGTAAGCAAATGTTTTACCATCTAAACACTCTCTTTATTAATCAGCAATAATTTGTGTATGTTGGTATCTTAGCCCTCTCCCATGGCTTGTAGCACTGGTTTTCCCTTACCTGGTGGCAGAGAGCCCCCGGGGTGACACAGGTGTGTCCCCACAGGCCGGCAGCTCACCAGGCTGCGGCGGCCGAGCTCCCTTGGCAGGGCTGGGGGAGCCCTCCCCGCTCCCTCGCCACAAATTAATATTCTCACAACACCCCCCCCGCCTCCAATCAGTCTTTGCTAAAAGCATTAATTAAGACACTAACATTTTTGATCCCATCAATTTTCTGTTCTCTTCTTATTAAATAGATGTACTAGGGGAGTTTGAATAATAACTGCCTGAAGTTTGGGGATAATGAATAAATGAACTTTGCCAGCCTCTGGCTAAGCATGAAATTTACTGTGTAGTAACAAATGCAGCAGAGGCAGCTCATACATTAACCAACCTAGTTTTGACACACAAGTTCGGGAGCATGTTATTTACTTACTTACTAATTCTGTGAGATGAGGCTCCAAAATGTTTTATGCAGGAAATGAAAAATGACATGTTCAGACAGTCTTTTGCATTCTCCATCACAGCGTGACGCTGCTTGCTCGTCCATCTTCCCTTCGGTGGGTCTCTGGCCCTCTTGCCACACACAGCCATGGTTTCAGGACTGCACGCTTTATTTTCCTTGGGAGTTTTGCCAGAAAAGGAGCATAGCAGGAACTAGGTAATTTTGCTTTTTATTTGCTAGGTCTTGGCACTTTGAAGGTCACCTGTGTGCTATAAAACTACTTTTGTTCCATGTATTTTTACATGTGCATGGCTCTAGCATCAGCTCTCTTACACTGTTGTAAATCCATTCATTTTTGTAGAAATCCATTAACTCGCAGTGAATTTACAACAGTACAACTGTGAGCAAACTATGGCTGATGGCGCAGACTGGAAATATTACAAGGAAAAGTGCAAAGTTCTATTGATTTTCTCTCAGGAAAAATGTGTGTTTCCTTATGATTATATTATAGATGACTCAGCTCTGGCCCCTAACAGCCATCACTCACGCTTCCCAGCTCGGCTGCTTGCTGGCTTTGTGAGGAGCCGCTGACTGTGCTGTCGCCCAGTGCAGGGACCAGGGCTGTCTGCCCAGGTGCGCGGGGATGCACCCACCCCACCACCGGCGCTGGAGGACTTTCTGCCTGGCTCTGCGTGGCACTGCAGGAGACAGGCCGCCTTTCCACGGCTCTGCAGTCCAAGCACTTATTCCTAATCGATTCTGACAGCAGACACCATGAGGAATGCTGAGATTTATGAAAGAGCAAGATTTGCCACTAGCCTCTGTTCATTACGGGTACGGCAAAAACTCACTTTGCCCTTTGTACATACAATCAGCAGAAGTGAGGCAGTTGCCCTTTTCAGAATAGCGAGCACTCTCAAAGGACAGATGTTTTAGCGAAAGTCCTTAACACGCTTACAAGCAATAAGGCTCCAAATTCTTTACATTTTTCCATCAAAATGCTTCTCGTACCTTTAAGTGTTTTTTAAAGACTAAATACTGTACTGAAAGCTGCAGCCTCCTCTTTAGCCGGTTATTTCCCCTGCACTACGCAAATACCGGGCCAAACATAGGCTGTGTACTTTGCAAAAAAGCTGGCCCGAATGTGGAAACCAAGGCCCCAAAACTGGAGGGCTCACTCTGCACATTTCCGAAGGCAGAAATATAGCAAAGGTAAAGGTAGAGCCAGGTTATCTTAGCAATCTGCTCCCTGGTTGAAGTTATCCTGGGTGCTGGGAATGAGTTATCTCTGCTTGTGTGCAGGTCTTCACTGGAAAGAAAAGATGCCTATTGCTTTTGTTAGAAGAGATTTTTCATCAAATCCTCAGGTTATTGTTTAGTAGTTCTGAGGTTTTATAGTGAATTGGAATATAAGAATTGTTATTCCTACTGCAGCACACTTAATTCTCATCTCAGAAAGGATAAAAAAAAAGTTATTTTTAATTGCAGATATAATATTTTTTCACCTGTAATGTGATTAAAGTCTAAAAGACCTTGATAATTCTACTCCTGCCACTGCACACAAAACTTCCAGTTGCTGCCACACCCCTGTGCAGGCTGCAATACAAAAGGAAGGACAAGTGCAAGACGATGTATTTCCTCCCATGTTTTCTGCAAACCACACAGTATGCAATTAAAGACATAATGTACTCTGTAAGTGATGCAACGGAAGTATCAGAGCAAAGCAGATGATCCACTTACTGAGAGACCATGCTGAGGTATGGCTGAAGTTGAAATAGAAGCGTAACTACTCCTAGATAGACATGGTCCACTGCTTCAAGCATCAGCTATTTATGTAGATAAATTTAGGCAAATTTTCTTCTTCCTCTTGTGGAAAAATTTGGTGTGGTTCTCTCCCTTAGAAGGAAGGTGAGTCACTGAGAAATATTGACTGCCCTTGAGAAAAACCAGCAGTGATGCTGAGCTCGCCAGAGGACCCACAGTTCAAACCCAGGCAGTTTTCACTTTCATGACCCGCCATTACTCGAAGGATTAGAGCTCTCATGACATTACAGACTCCACGCATACCTCTGCATTGAATAATTGTCCTTGAACAAGTTCCCAGACATGAATGCCAGTATTAATTTAGGCATGATCCAACATTCAAATCTTTTTTTTCCACCTGTCTCTTCCTTTCAGGTTATAAAAGACTCACCCTCCTGCACGCATATGGAAGCCAAGGACCGTGCTGTTCAGTGTCTCACGCTCTGATGCACTTCTAGGCTTCCAACAACCACCTCCCCCAAGTTCTTCTGAAGAGCAGTTCTGCTTTTTGTGGGATGATTATAGATTTATTTCCCAATCCACAGGATGCTACAGCTGGCATTAAGGGGACAAACATTCTTACGAAGATTTTATCACCTTTGGATCCCCACGGTGAGTTTGCCCCAGCACAAGAGGGCTTTTATTCCCACAATGTAGCAGCATATATGAAACACAGACGTGTTTTGGTCTCACACCTGGTGAGATGTGAGTGGCACAAATCCCTCACTATTACTGGCAGTCCTAGGAAAAGCAAATCCTGACCATCTGAGAAATTGAAAATCCCTTCCTACCCTCCTTCTAGAAGAGGACTCAGGTACGAGGTGAGGCAACGGCATATCCTGCTTTTGCTCCACAGCTTCTGCCGACAGAGTCCTGCTGGCGTGGTAGCCGTCACTTTACCATTTCCACAATTAAGGTCCTTTCCAAAATGCTACGCAAATGAAAGCATAAGAATCACAGTCAGACGTAAGAAATTTCAATGTGCTTCACTAAATTCAGCTAAAGAAGGTTGTGTTCCTTTACCAAGTCATCCCGTTATCCCCCTTAAAAAGCAAGCATTTTGGAACAGAAAAGTAACTGCTGCATTTACTGTAAAAAAGCCTTTTGGTTCATTAGAGGAAAGCTCACTTTGTAAGACAAGTGACACGATTATGTAATTTTAAAAATCTGAATATATTTTATACAAATATTGGAACAAGGTCTGGGGAATACAACATTCCAGGTTGATTAATTTTTATTTTTATTTTCCACTAGTTGATTCATCTTTTTTCAGAGAGGCCTGGAGAAAACCAAAGTGACTTACCTTCAATGCTCCACAGTGTCACACTGTCCATCTGACTAGACCTTGCATTGACTGCCCAGAGATAACTGGTGTCACCACAGGAAAATGCGGCTGTAGCTTGTGATCAGCTGTCAGCACACTGCGCTGTGGGGTTTGGCGATATGTGGGGGCGTGTAATTAACTGATTTCAATTTTATGTTGTTCGTGATGCACCTTTCCCCAATTCTCTGTGCAGTGACGAGGTAGGGAACAGACACAGCCATGAAGCCTTCTCAGGGAGCTTCAGGACACAGGGAAAGGCACACACATCTGTAAAAACTTTATTTCAAAATCTTTTTATTCAACTGTTATTCAGCAATATACAATACAGTTTATAAACAAATGTCTTACCTTGTTTCCAATCTTCATTTAAAAATAAATACTATTGACAGTGAATATTAATTATGGTAAGATGTACCTTTTTAATTAAAATGTCTCCAAAAGAAATAATTTAATTAAAAAAGAAAAAGGAAATCCAAAAAACCTAAACACAATAAACTACTAAAAATATTTCCTTTCTTAGGAAGGGCTTTGACCCAACATCTTTACATATTGTCATAAAGATAACTGCTCAACAGTTCGTGCAAAATGAAGAGTCAGAGGAAAGGTTTAGAAAAGAAAAAATATTACATTAAAATAGAGAAATCATAAGTGCCATGCACAGAGCAGGGCTTTACACCATAGAGTCTGGAAACTAGATGCATTATTCTATGTGGTTTACTTTCTGTGGCATCCCCAAAAATATGGTTTTTCCCCCCCATGTAGAACTGATCATGCTGCTTTCAGTCTCTTTCTGTCCATCTTTAGAACTGTAGGTATTTTTTTGTCAGGGGTTTGTTCTGTTTTTAAATAGGTTCCTTTTTGTTTGGCTGAGGAGGAGTGGAGGAAGTAGTCCGTCAGTGGTTTACTAATAAATGTACAAGCTTATGCAGTACTAACAGGAACATATATAGGAGTGGGTCTGTAGCATAAATAGGTCCTGTACCTAAAAAAGAGAGAGACAAGGGAGAGGAGATTTTATTCTTTATCTTTTCCAATATAGAAGATTAAATACAGAAGAGAAATATAGGTAGATTTATTTTTATCACTTCAGAGCCAGGGGTCAGAAGCTTAATTTTAATAGTAAAACAGCATCCTCAAGCTATCCAACTCAAATAGCTTTCTCTTCCCCCTCCCAAATCTAACTCCACTTAGGTCATTTCATTATGCATTACTAATGGTATGCCTAAACTTGGCTTCAGCCAAGTTACCAGCAATTGAGATTTCTATAAATACACCTTAATCTGGTATATAGTTTCTTGAGAAATGACAGGTATCAACCACCCATTACTTTAAGGGAAATGACAAGTGCTGCGGCTGTACTCCTTGATTAACAGGACATGAACCCATTTCATTTGGAATGGGAACAGCAAGACCTTGACATCTTCTTTACCTTTTATAGGAAAGAGCAGAATTCTAAATTAAAAACGTGCACAGGAGCTATAGAAAAACAGAGGTCAGCTGTGGAACACATCTGTTACAGTCATTTCTTCCAAACCCAGGGACGGCAAGACCGCTCCCGCTTCTATGAGGTAAGCTTATGCGGCACGATATAGGGCTGCAGGGGTAGCGATGTACGTGCCATCACAGGGAAGCAGGTGCCTGCGACCTTACGGCTGTAGAGGGAGGACGCAGCGCTCCCCGGGCAGGGGCAGACACTGATGCCTTTGCTCACAGCAAGAAGTGGCATCCATGTCCATACTGCAGCTAACAAGGCTGTCCTTGCCTCGTATCCACCTACACCAAGATACTTCTTCATTTTTTTAATTTTCTAGTTACCTGTGCCAAAAAGAGGGGAATTTACTGTGTGCCACTGTAGTCTGGCCCCTCTGCCTTGCATGGGAGGGCTGAGCCGTGGGGCTGAGGTCCGTTCGCTGTGCTTTGCCAGGAGAGCGGGACACACAGCCACGGCATGGGGCTGCTCCATCTCTGAAACAGGTCACTGCTCTGCTGCCAGGCAAGGGCAAGAATAGCCCCTTCCTATGGAGAGGTTCTGCTGTCCTGGTGCAGCCTACGGTGTTGCTGCAGGCCAAGAGATCACTGCCTTTCACTGCCCAAGCCCCTGCTGAGCCCACGCAAACAAGGCTGGACTGGTCAGCAGCAGCAGCAGCTCTTGGGGTCCCAAGTGCCAACAGGTGACACCTTTCCAAAGCCATGACATGGACTAGCGTGTGCAGTTGTCACCAACACTGTAACATGACAATACAGGGCTGCACACCCGTGACTGATGTCTCACATGGCTGTGGGACATTTCCACAGGAGTGAATGCAAAAGCAGGAGCCCCGCTGGAGCTCTGCCCTGCAGCTGGAGTGCACAGAGGCACCTGGGGAGAGGCTTCATCAGTGCTGAACACCCTACGTACAGGAGTATTCAATGCCCAAAATACTGCCAGCCACCCAGAAAAATGACTGTCAGAGCCACTTTGCAAAGCGCGAAAGCTTTAAAAAAAAAAAAAAATTTTTCTATTCAGCATCTCTGAAAAAGGAATCAGGTCACTTCTATTCAGGAAACTCACTTCAGGCACCCCAATGCGAATACTTCAGCCTCGGTCTCTAGGAGATGCGAGTCTCTCTCAGCTGTGGCATGATCAAAGAAAATACCTTGCACAGTTCCTGAGTAAACCGCTGCCCTTGGGCTCGCTGTTCAGGCTGCCTCGTAATCTATATATACCTCACCAGCAAACCTACAGTATTATTATCCAGTATCAAGAAATAGTTCATAGTAATGTGGTGTGCAATTGAGGAACTCAAGAAATGTCCCCATAGTGCTATCTCATAGATACCTAGACTGTGTGGAGATTAGTTAGTTATTAAGGTTTTAATTAAATCCTTGCGTGCACAAACACATGGCTAAAGACTGCCTACGTAGCAACAGCAAGGCATAAAGATGAATACAGGATTTTTCTTTTTAAAGCTGAAAATCATTAACAAACACAATTAAGTCAGGTAACTAAAGGAGTAACTCGTTAAATTCTTGCAAAAAGACACTAGACGTGTGTGCAGGAAAGTGCACAACAGCTGCTGAAGCTCAGGTACCTGACCAGCACATGGGACAGGCAATCACCAGCCCCAAACGTTCTTGCTGCTCTGAGGCAGTAACACAGGAGCTCACAAGCTCGGACTTGTCTTCCCTGCACACAGGAACCAGCCCTGCAGAGCCAAGGCGCACAGAGGGTCTGCCCCTGGAGACCTGCAGGCAGGATAAGCATTTCTGGCAGCCATTCCCCAGCCTCAGGGACCTCCCTCCTCCAGCAGGTCCCGCCATTCCCTTAAAAATATACAGTCTTCACAAATAGAGTATACCCTACAGTTTTGGCAAGGATGAAACCCTTACAACGAATCTGCCTAAACCAGCAAGAGAAAACAGCTCGCTGACTGGGAAGGCTGAAGGTAAAGCCCCATTTTCTGTCCATCTCTGAGCCTGACATGCTATGTGGTATCTGAAGACAGAGTGCTTATTTACAAATTGCAGGCACTGGCACAATGGACCCATACTTCCAGTCAGCACATCCCCATTTCCATGCAGTCAGATGGCTCTTCTCACTTCTGGGACGTTGCACAGCTGCAAGAACGCCAGGCCAGGATGGTCCCCATGTGCTATCGCTGTCCCCTGTGCTCAGGGATGGCAAGGGCAGCCCAGCAGCAGCCAACACTCCTTGTAGCTGCACGCAGCTCACAGGTACCGCATTTGTGCCAATTCCACACCTGCTCACCACTGCAGTGAAGATCTGGCCTTGGGTATTTATTATGCTCAAACCTGAGAGTAGCAAGAACCCATTTTCCCCTGCCAGGGCTGAACTTGTTCTTTCAATGAACAGGACTTGAGTTTGAGGAGATGCTGCCAGTCACTCAAAAAGAAAGTTGCGCTTTTCTAAGAGGGGTATCCCCCTGGAAACACTGAGGAATTCAACCTGCAAAAATGGCCTCTTGTAGCTCAAGTGCTCTTGCAACCATCAGACTGAAGGGCTGCAAAGGACGCCAGGTTAGGATTGTTTCTGTTTTGAATGGAAAGCAGTATTTGTCACAACCCCGTGCAGCAGCTCTGTGCCTGCTTACCAAAATCATTCCTACGCCAGTTTTACCTTTATGTACTAGTTTTAGTTTAAATCTCAATGCAGGACTGTGAATTAATGCAACAGTCCGAATTTTTTGTCTTTTCCTCTTGTAGAAAAATTGCGTTGTTTTTAACCTACATTCTCCATCTTCTTAATTTGACAGCACGATGTGAGTTCAGAGTCTGTTAACAGAATCTTAGCAGTTAAATAAAATATATTTAAAAAAATATTTGAAAGCAATTATTCTTACTGAACACCAAATACAAGCTTCTTTTTTTTTTTCATACTGATTCAGTGTTATTCTGCTCTAAGACTTCAGGCAGCAGAAGCAGATACACAGAACTTCAGAATTCTCCTCCCTCTGAACATAAGCAGACCGGAAATATAATTTCCAGTAATTTCTCCCTGTTTAGTTAACCCGAACCCTTTTCATTATAGGTAGTGTTGTTTATAAACAAGCTGGACTTACTGTCCTCAATTCTGCTTTTACTGCAGTAGTGGAAGTCTTGACTTTCACTTAATAAATTGCTACATTTGTAGATGTAAACAAACAGAATGTGGTCTTGACCACTAGGATCTGGACACGCAATCGGCCCAGATTTGAGAACAGAGAGTTTCTATCCAGAGATTTTAAATCAGGCGTACACAGTTACTTACAAACTACAGACACTTACAAGAAAACATTTCATTTATATTTTGAATATTCTTTTGATGCTTTGTTATTGTAAGCTTATTTATCACTACACAGATTTACAATTTTGCTTTTAAATTATTTATATGCACATGGCTTAAAGGGAAAGTCTACCACTAAGCGGAACAATAACAGATTGTTCCGTTCATGTATGGTGAATTGTTCTCTGGCATCACTCATCCTTCTTTTCGATTTACAACATAATAATGTTTTACTGTAGTTTTCGATTTAATAATTTGTCTTGTGCCAGCATTCATCAAAGTTTGACTTAAAACAGTTCATCCAATTGAAAACAATCATTAATTAACCAAGTGACTTGTGACACATGGAAAAAATGGGATGATTCTTTTACAAGCTATATTTAACCAATGGCCAAAACCCACAGTTTCCAGCAGTTTCCTATTTTTCTTCCTAGAAAGAATCTGAAAAGTCCCTTGATGTTTCTTTCTGAGGTGGTGGTAGAATGCAGTGGCCCATATAACAAAAAGCTGAAAGACATCAGTAGCCTATTTTCCTTGAAAGATGAGATCACACCAAAATTTGACTGCCTATTCATGATGGAGCTGGGATGCCGGTTGGCAGTATCACAAGATATTTCTCTGTAGTGGCTTTTATGCAGTGACCTGTTAGCCTCAGACTCTTTCCTTACAGAACAATGTTCAATTAAAACTCTCAAACCTGGCATTTCATTAAGAGGTGAGGGATCAAACTGACCGTATAGATTGATTTATTCTCTCAATCCAGAAACTTTAGACTGTGCCTGAGACATATTCTTGGAGAAACTGCTCCTACTATCGTGTATCTATGGAAAAAATAGTGTTTTATACAGGTTGTTGGTCAAGGATCATTACAGGCAATAACCTCCTAGATAAAACAAATTCTCTCTCACTGACATACATTTGGAACACTTCCACTGAACTGAAGGGAATTCACCAAACTTCAGATCTAAGAGCTTCTTAGAAGTTTTTAATTAGAAAGACACCATTACTAAAGTCACTATACACTTACTGAACTGAAGAGATAATAAGTACACCATATTAGAATTATTCCACAGCCTGAGACATGATCTTATAAGCTGCATATATCCTCCTTCTACTCTTAAATACTTACAGCACAATCCACACAGTACATTTTTGCTATCGGGGTTTTTTTAAAGGCTTGTAACGGTTGCCTTAAACTTCCTACTCCTAACCAAGTGCTAATTCTCCAGGATGGTGTGCAGGAGTGTATCCAGAGCCTGTGCTAACTTTTTAGCATGCTCTCCCAGCTAAACCCTAGAGCACTGCATGTAACGTGAGGTGCTCTTGTTAGAAGTAGTATGTGGTACTATGGAAATCGATGCAAAAATACTGAACTATGGGGTCCCCATTGCTCCTGGCTTTCAGCTGGCTGTGGATCATCATACCTAGGCACAACTAGAAACAGCTCCTGAGCTGCCTTTGGGTGTTGCTAATTTTGGCAATGGTCGCTTCCCACATATTTATAAGCAACTGCATGGGATCTGCTCACCACTGTACTTGTCTAGAAGGCACTATGACAAAACTAGTTTTCTACCCACTACACATTTTTATTTATGATTCGCTGAATTTTGGAACTGCTTTCCATAACTCATCTCAAAAAAAATGCCTCACAGAAGTCAGCACATGTATTTATTTCTACACAACCACGCAGGTATAAGCTAGTGATCCTGCCGCCTTCTTTCATGCATGCCATCGAGGTTTTTAAGGTCAAGAGTAAATCTCATGCAGCTGAGTGAAACTATCAGCATTGCCCTCCACACCATTCTTCTTGAAAATGCCCACATTCTACTTTCCTTATCCACATCGTAGCCTCAAACTCTCCAGGAAATTGAAACCAGTTTTACTGGCCAGAAGACACTGGCCAGGGTTTTGTAAAACTGTGTCATCATTTTAGGTCTTCTCAATTACACCTGAGTTTCACTGTTTGTCTACCTTCTCTCTTAAGATATCCACTGCTATGTTCAGGCCTATATTTAGAAGTGAATTGCCAAAATACTGTGTAACAAGGGTAACTGAAAGCCAATCCTATCCTAATGTTGGAAACTCAACAGGTTTAGTATTTCAAAAGAGATTCCATTTGCATTTGGAGTATTTAGCACTCCTGAAATGACCATGTTTGACTTGCTGGTACCTGTATCTATTTACATGGTGGGCTGAACTCATGTGACTGAACATGGAGATGACGTAGAATCTAAGGCTTGATAACTCTACAGAGGCTGCATACAGGGCAGCACAACGCAAATTTGCAGCATAGGTAGAAAAAGAAATACATGTATTTGAGAAAAATCCAATTCTTTGTAGCAGCCTCGTTCTTAACTTTGATTGCTCTTGATGTCACATCTGAAAAAGCCCATCTGGGACAGAAGACTTTGGTGTTTTAGTGGTAAACCACAGCATGGATAGCAGGAAGGTATGGGAATTGCAGCATATTGAGAAGCATGACAACACTATTAAGGAGACCAGCGGTACCTTGTTTTCTTGAGAAGCAGCATCTTCTAGTTCCCTGAGCATTTCAACCGACATGCTTAACCCCCACTTTGAGAAAGAAAACCACAACATGGCTAACCACCCTTGAATATTGTGAAGCCCCTGTTTTAGCATATTCTATGAAATATGGGTCATGCACATCATATAGTTATGGACAGATCAGAAAACAAAGAAATTGGATGGCAAGGAGAGGGAGGTGTAGTCATGCAAGGAAATGATGCAGAAAGAAAAGGTTGGTTCTGATCCGAAGCTAAGAAAAGAAGAAGATTCCTTCAGCAGTGTCGATTTTTCTAAAGTACCGCAGTGCTTTGCTGGAAGTCAATCTGTGTGAGGGCCTGTGGGACAGGACAGACGCAGGAATTGGTGGAGAAGTTGGCTATATGTTTCTTAAGGCACTTGCAATTATTGAGGTGGATTTCTGATCACATTAGAGCTCATTTCAACTGAGCCTTGTTAAGGCCAAATTGTTCTCAAAATATTAGGACTGACAATCCCTTCCAAACATGCATATGGTACATGGATCAGTCAAGTGCTCAATTATCCTCTCTGGAGGTTCCTCCCTTTTTCTCTTAGATTGTAAGGACATTATTAGACATAAGCTACAAGATTAGATGGACAATTGATCTGATCTAGTTCGACAGTTGCTGCAGGTCTGTGTGGCAAGACATTTTTGTATTAAACACAGCTACTAACAAACAGAAAGAGGGGTAGTTGAACTAGTGTATTTGATGAATGTGTGGAAGTGCGTATCAGGTGGAGAGCAAGAAATACTTCTACTTTTGTCAAAAATATTTCTACTTTTTAGGTTACCAGAGA
Source organism: Balaeniceps rex (assembly GCA_013401315.1). NCBI lineage: Eukaryota > Metazoa > Chordata > Aves > Pelecaniformes > Balaenicipitidae > Balaeniceps > Balaeniceps rex. The sequence goes on along the minus strand of VYZW01007404.1, from coordinate 62,900 downwards.
AATATGCAGCTTCATTGTCAGTAGGCTGGTAAAATCTCCCGCTAAAGTTACAAGAAGTAGGGACACACAATACAGGAACAGTTGGTACATTTTCCCTCAATATCCCCACCTCCCTTCTGTGGTAGCCAAAGATGTACAGAGCAGTCGGCAGTCTTACTGAAAGCCTCACTCCACTTCTTCCAAGTGCTACATTTGACTACGAAAACTGCTGTAGTGAGAGAAGGTGGTGCCCCCGGAAAGCCCAGCAGAGCAGCAGCTGAGCCAATTCACGTGGAGCCAGGCCCTTGAGGGGCTGCTCTTGGGATCTGTCCTACACTGGAGACGGCCAAATAAACCGCCCAACCTCTCCAAATATCCACTCTTGGAGAAATTAAGGAAAAACTTCAAGAAAACACCAGCACATGCTTCAAGAAAACACCAACATTAATTTGTAACAAGCTCCAAAAGGAAACACTGCTATAGACAGTGTCAATGGAGAATAGGACCGTATCCCGAATACTTAAAAAGAGTCCTTCATTCTAGATAGATTATACAGCTTAAACACTTTATATTGGTCTGCATTTAAATAACCAGTCACTTTTCTCTTTTGAGACCTGCAGCTGGTCTCTACTTTGTAGTACATTCCCATAAACAGGTGTCTGCTTTGGTATCTGTGAGATGATCTCTCCTCACCAAGTATCTTATTAAAGAGACCTAAAACATGGAACTATGGATTGGTTTTATTTCCAGAATTTTCCGCAGTTCCACAATCTAAAACTAATTTAACAAAACCAAGCACCTTTAATGCACTCCTTGACACTTGAATAATGAGAGATACAAAATTCTTTGTAATGTGATTTGGTGGAAAATGAATTTTGAACTAAAACATATAGAAAAATAACTAACTACATTAGTGGTAGTTCAGGTGGTAAATGAACATCCAGCCCTACACGTCCTTCTTCAATACTACTATGTGAGCAAGTCCACAGCATATTAATACACACAAACAGCAAAAAGCACAACTCCAACTACCCAAATCATGAGGCAATGAAGAATACTGGTAGCAGGGTTCCAGTTACTGAGCTTTGAAGTGAGTCTGGGCCATATTCTCAAGTTTTTCATTATAAGCAGGAAGACTAAAAAGCCACGTTGCAAAAAGCAGGCAAGCTAGATGTGGTCACACAATTCCGTAAGTTGATACTGTAGGAACAGACTTGCAATAAAAGTCACAGTGGATGGAACCACAGATTTCACATTCTGCAATTGATACAAGCTGTAAATATTTGCAACCCAGAAGTAAAGAACAAGACACTGTAGTTCTCACTTCACTGTCTTTTAGAGTATTTTTGACTTGATCAGGATTAGGAGCAAGCTGCCAATGTAGTTGTAATTATCACTCCAATCAGAATTACTAAAGTTAAGCAGATCCGAGTGCAGATTATCTAAGGATTTTTTTGAGAAATAACCCTATCATGTCCATACTTAAAGAATAGAGCTAAGTGCATTAGCAGAATACATGATGACACAAGGAAAACAGCTGTATTGAGAGCATGTGCCTGAAAAAAAGCAGAGCCTGTGATTTACATAAAGAAGGGATCGCCTTTTTGCTATAAACAAACAGCAACATTTTGGGAGTGACCCACAAATACACAGACCCTCCAAATCTTTCCAATGATTGACATTTGCTAGATATTAGCTAACTAAAGACATTGCCATGCCCTAGATTTAAGGGAGGCCAGACTTTACAGAATAAGCCAGCAAGGGGTTATTTGGAAAAACTGTGGACACGGGATATTCCTCAGTGCCCTCTCTACATGTGAAATCTCCAGCTCCCTGGTGTGAGAGCAATTCAGATTAGAATGCTGATTTTAAAATTTATAGTAGTAAAGTAGTTCTAATTGTACCAGTGTCGTGGTTTAGCCCCACTCGGCAACTAAGCACCACGCAGCCACTCGCTCACCCTCCCCCTCCCCGGTGGGATGGGGGAGAGAATCGGAAGGGCAAGAGTAAGAAAACCCACGGGTTGAGATAAGAACAGTTTAATAATTGAAATAAAATAATAATAATAGTAGTAATAATAATAATAATAATAATAATAATTGTAATGAAAAGGAGAACGAGAGAGACAAACAAAACCCAGGGAAAAGAAAACAAGTGATGCAACCGCTCACCACCCGCCGACCGACACCCAGCCAGTCCCCGAGCAGCGATCGCTGCCCCCCGGCTAACTCCCCTCGGTTTATATACTGAGCATGACGTCATATGGTATGGAATAGCCCTTTGGTCAATTTGGATCAACTATCTTGGGCTGTGCCCCCTCCCAACTTCTTGTGCACCTGGCAGAGCATGGGAAGCTGAAAAAGAAAGTCCTTGACTAGTCTAAGCATTACTTAGCAACAACTAAAACATCAGTGCGTTATCAGCATTCTTCTCATGCTAAATCCAAAACACAGCACTATGCCAGCTACTAGGAAGAAAAGTAACTCTAACTCAGCTGAAACCAGGACAACCAGTTAGGTGAATTTTACACATGACCAACAAAATGACAGACGCAGAAGATGATGTCCATCAGACTTAGTAACCGTGCTCTGCCTCATTTCAAAGTTAGCAGCTGCTCCTAGCGCACACAACAAGGACGCTCTGCTTCCTAGCCACGACCATGCAAATGCAGAGTAAGACCAGATATTATGGCAACTACTTGACACCACTGCATAAGCTTCGTTAGCACGGCTCCCTTCTCCAGCCGTGGCACAACGATCTGCACACTGTGATCACACTGACTTCTTCACAGAGCACAGTTGCTGCTCTGCCAAACTGCTCTTCTTTCCAGCTAATAAAATTGCCTCCCAACTGATAACAGCCTAGCAACATAAAATACTCAGCTGTTAACCGCTGTTGTGACAAATAATACCGTTCTGCTGACAACCCCATTTTTTCCAATACAAACCTACTTGAACTGCTGATTATTGACATAGGGACTGTTCTGCCATTACCTGATTTTAAAAAACACATAGTAAACAGCAACAGTGAACCTCCCAGCATTCTCACTGCTTTCGCAAAGCTAAATCAAAACCCCAAACAAACCCTTTTTATTACCAGCACAGTCCTGTCAGGCTCTGTTATGTAAAGAAGAAACACCTTCTTCACAGGACTGCTGTAAGATTCATTACCTGGCAGATCCTTCTTTATGTTTGCTTTCCAACTACGACCACCCCTATTAATATCCTTCTAAAAACTAGTACCAGTAAGATTGTCTTGACATTTCTTTCTGCTATGACTTCTAAGTATACCACTTAAGTGTTAGGGACCTATATCATCTGCAACACACTTCAGGTGTTACTTTATACATCAGTAAAGCTGCATCAGTATAGCAGAGGTGGGGAAAGCGTAACAATTATCTGCCTCTTGTAAAATATACAGCCTAAGTTAGCTGGTACTGCAAACTAAGATTCCATTTTGCAATCTATTGAAACCGTACATAAAGAACATATAGCAGTATATGTATATTCCTGCCCAAATGCTGTTTGTTCATGCAAAAAGACACATGGGTGCACTCAGCCTTCCCTATGCAAGTTTGTAATTTTCACTCACTAACGAATCAATCTTGTACAGAAATCTAGACCAACATTAGGTACAACTTCCACATTCATTAGAAAGACCTGGAATACCCCTTTCACTGTGTTCAGTAACATTTTTGTAAAACGTTTTTTCATCTATAACTTAAAGATATTAAAGAAGTTCAAATAATATTCCGATTTCTTCAAGGACACTGCACAGGCTTTAGTAGAATAGGTTAGTACAGTTTTGTCTGTCCTCTGGGGAACAAGCAAGAACCACTGAAAAGAGGTTACTCAAATTGCATTTCCACAGTACAAAAACACGCTGGCACAGCTTGTTTCTGCCCTAGGTAATGAGGTGACACGGTACTGCAGTTCATGCTTTTGTCCAGTTCGAGAATTAATCCATATTACACACACACAAAAGAAGATATTTGACCTCACTTGTCCCCAAAGCAGTCTAATTTGCCTAGATATTAAAGTGCTAGTGATGTGTATTTAATGAGAATTCTTTTTGCATGTTTATTATCCAGTGACATTTAGGAGGTCAGCCTGATAATTCAGTTATGGCCTCTGTCTTGCTACTTTATTTAATGTGAAGGAAAATGTGATGTGACCCAGGTTGCATTTAACTACAAATAACATCAGAACATGAGCTCATATATGGTCTCATAAAAAGCACAGGGTGAGTGAAGCAGACCCAGACATTACCGAGTTAGAAAGGTAGGGAGCCTAAGCTGAACACAGAGGGACTTTCCTTTCTTGCTATTTTGTGTAATGTTCATCCACCAAAGATAAACGAGCTCCACAGGCTGTTTCTCAAACTAGCATGCAGACTCATTCAAATTCTGACAAAGCCCGGAGAGCCCTAGACCCAAACCCTTACCCAAAGTTAATCCAAACTCAACCACAGCCACTCCAAACAGAGGCCCTCTAACCAGCCACAGCTTGTTACACTCAAGAAACCAGTGTGTTCATTTACTTTCCTGTCTCTAACCAGCAAAAAAATACCTTTTGCTTCCCAGTGCATGATGGAGATCTAACACTCTCCCACATGGTCTCCTGCCTCAAGGTAGGTTGCCACAGCTGGACTTTGTGCCTGTACTGCTCTTATGAGCATCACTGGAGCTGCACATGCACAGAGACTGCAGAATTGGGACCTGGTGCTTTATTATCTCAGGCCGTGTAGCCCACAACCAGACTTCCTTCTGCCTCAGACATAAAAGGCTTTGTGGGGGGAGAGGGGGACAGGCGTGAAGTGAAGACTTATTTTCTTCCTTGCTGTGAACGCTTCATCTCTGCATAACACATGAGTCTCTCTGTGTCCTTCCTAGAGCACTCTAAGCATAATGAAGCACAGTTTCTTGTTTCACACTCCCATCTTTGTTTATTTTATTTAGAGCTTTCACTTCAGAGCTTTGAGGCTAGAGATCAAACAAATAAAAGGGAATTTGGAAGCTGCAATGTCTGATCTACATTCTGCTCAGAAGTTAAACTAAAAATTGCTCCCAAGCCAATACACAGGCACTCATTTTGGAGACCGTTTAGTAGGATATAATACAGCCAACTTGCCTCCCAGAAGGTCAGTATGAAAATCCTTGTTTATTATTTTACCTATCAGATAACAAAGTTAGTCTCACGACTAAGGCACTGGACTTAAATTTAAGAGATCTGAAATTAAGTTTTCATATTTAATTTCACAGCCGCCACACACTCAAGAAAGTCGGTCATCACTCTTCCTGCCATTTGTCTGTCTCATCCATTTGGACTACAAACTTTCTGGGACAGACATATGTGTCTTGCTCAGTGATGCTCCTACATGCCTGCTACTTACCCAGTAAAAACTAGGAATGCTTCCAAACACATTAACACTATATGCACTCTTTCACTTGCTCACCCTGATTTTTTTCTTACTGCAAATGATTCCATTTGCGTATAAGTATTTAAACTGAAAGCTAAATATTATTTTTACTTAGAACCATATGGTCAACAACTCTTTCTCTGATAGTATTAAAACCAATGATCTTACCAGCAGATCTTTGCCTCCTTGCAGCCTAAGTAACGTGTTCTTAGTTTCCACTTCAGTCTACCTTACCAGCAGACAAGCAGTAACCTTTTTGACTCTTGTGAGACCACAGCACTAACTTTTTATATGGTAGTTTAAATGTTACAGATAAAAATCTGTTCGAGTAGCTAATATTTGTAGCATATTAGGGAATTTTTTCTGTTACATTGGATCTATTCCCTTATATACTATAATGCTGATCACAAATTTCTACCAAGTACAATTTCAGCTGACATGTCCAAAACTATAGATTTTCTATTTATACCTGGTTTGTCAGATGAGAGTCTACGCTCTTTAGAGAATCTCAGTAACAGATACATTTATTCTACTAAGTTAACGTTTCAGTTCAACTAGAAGATGTAAAGAATCACATTTTTCCACGGTGCATGACTGGGACTCCAACTGAAGTCAGGAAGAGCCCTGGAGGCACATCTAAAAGCAGCATTTGATCTATAATCACATTTATTGGAATATAAGCACATACAGGCCCTATCTTACTACAGTGAACATATTGGGAAGATTTCTATTGCAAGGAAAATAGGATTAGAACCCAATTCATGCAGGACACTGTGGCTAGTGCCATGCCATCGGCTTTTAGGCAGAGCTCTCCAGCGTATTAAATGAGGGTGTTTCTTAATCACTGATGGCAAATCCATTGTTTGAGCACATTTCTGCTTTTATACAGAGGAAATATCCCCATGTACAATGGAAAGACTTACACATGCTAAAGACTTTTGGGAGTAAATGTATTAGATGATTCAATTATTACACACAGATTTGGTGCAAGTACTTACCTCTCTGTGTGTTAGACTTCAGAATAGGATAATGAAGCATATGTATTATGCTACTACACATATATATAATTCATACAGCAACACAGGGTTAGGTCCTGCAGTCTTATACACCTATGTGAACAAAGATTTAGTTTGATTTGATAGCCCTACTGTGTGGAAAACCAGCTACAACACTGCCTTGAGGGGGTGGACTCAAAACAGGGCTTCTAGTTTCCAGAGATTAAAGAAAAAATGTATTTCCTATAAAGGGACTGCATTCTTTACAGAGAAAAATAATTACTGTACCTAAAATAGCTCTAAAGAACACCACTCTAACGTACAAATGGGAAACTCTGAAGCTCAAGGATGTAATTTTCTTTTAAGACATTCTGAAGAAAGTTTAGTGCTTATCCAACCTGAGTGACAGCACTGGAGACCTGAGTCTTCGATTTCCTCACAAAAAGCAGGCGATATCCCTGCAAGTCCTCATCACACTGACTTCCATGTTAGTAGTTTATCCACATGCCTTTATTCTGGGTAGGGAGCAACACTTCATGTCTAGGGGAGATAAATCCATTTCTTGCCTCTACACCAAGCTGGCTGTCTCTGCTTCAAACCAAGTGCTTGGCCCCGACAGTCCTTCTAAAATACACTGGTGATAGGGACTGGGACAGCAACCAGCAATCTGCTCCACAAAAGCAACCAAAGAGACATCTCGTGGTAACAAGTCTCAGACAGTTCTGGTCCAGAAGGCACCTGAATTGGGAACTTTGAGGGCCAAGTCCTTCAGCTGCTAACCTCCTGAGCCATGCTGTGGCTGGTATTTTATTAATAAGTAATTACAGGCAGCTCCAAACTGCCACAGGTATGGAAATTACAATAAACCAGATAGAAGCCTGTTATTCAGGGGGTCTTGATTCAAGGAGAGTAAAAAGACATTATTTTTACAGAGGACCATACCAAAATACAAAATTAGTTGCCTGCCTCATATGGAGACAAAAGCAGTTGCTGGTTTATACCTTATTAAGTCAGTACTATGAACAAGAACAGGAGTCCTGTGCTCTCTACACTGACTTCAGCTTTCTCCCGGAATGGAAACTGCCACGGAGTGGCACTGTTCACAGATGTCAGCGTGCACAGGAGAGGATGTCACAGCAGGAAATTTTAGTTTAGCCTATTCTGTAGCCCTCTTAGCATCAGTCTCCATCTGGGGATCCCCACAAAATATTTTTCTGCGTTCCACTACATTTTTCACTGATTTAAATCATTCCATTATTTCAACTGCTGGCCACAATGCAGTGTGCAATGCACTTTATTTTCAGAATTTAATCCAGCCTAGAAATGATGCGGCAGTGCCACATCCCCAAACCACAGATATGTAAAAAATCAGGATAGACAGCAGTTTAGACGATCTGGGTGGGGGGTCTTGCCCTAACAGACATATGTGACATGCTGGCTTGGAGGCACACACATCCATCTGTCGAGGTGGAATCGAGCCCAGTGCACTTCCATCATCCTGTTTTTAGTTCATATGCACCACATAAGCTCTGGGTTCAGCAGGCAGGGCGCACAGTGCTACGAATCCTAAACCTAACTTCTATTGTCATCATGGAAAACATTGCAAGAATTCTCACTGTGAGGGAGTGGAAAGAGGAAACACGAAAACAACCACCAGCCCTGGGCTCCTAGGAGGAAAGCAGATCTTTCCAATAGGAAAACAACAGATTGTGAGCATTACAGCATTCGGTTTAATTTCTTGTGGTAAGTGAATTCAGCAAAAGCAAACTGAACTTTTTTATATGCCCACAGGCACTGGTAGTTAGACCTCAGGAATTATCACTTTGTCTTCCACTAGACACCAATGAACAGCCAGCTTAATCTTAGAAACGATAAGCAGTACAACCTAGTTTTCACACATATTTCTACATGAGAAAGAAACAATTATTCAGAAAACAGCAAAAGGTAGCAGCCAGATAAAACATGGCACCTGTAAAGCACCAGCAGGTCACAGTGACCCATATACAACTCATTTCCATTACTGTGGCCCAAAACCTGCAACCATTTGCCCTGAGAGTGTGAAGAGGTACCAGGAAGAAGTGTGAACACTCCTGCGTGAGGATTATGAATCTGTGTCAGAAGAGACTCAGCAGAGAGGGGAGCTCAGGGCTTTCCCTGCACAGTCAGCGGCATAAAGTTGTTTCCCTTTTTCCACAGATAACTTGGCAGGGACATTTGTTCAACATTAGCCAAGTGACAGTAGCTGAGAGAGCTAAAGCCCAGCCAGAGCAGCACCACACCTCTGAAGCTTGAAACACCTTTGCAATGCAGATTTAAGACTTTGTGTTCTTTGTCCCAGACTTAGCTGTCATTAGTGTAAACAAAGGTTTACAACTGCCTTCTCCGGCTAGCCATAATATGGTAATGTGGCATTAATAACTTAATACAGCATTAACTGATAGACAATCAGTATTAGCACAATGTTTACATTTGCAAACCATTACAGAGCGTAGTATCTCCAATTCTTATCCTGACAGTAATTGAAATGTGGAGCTCATTACACAGCAATTGGCATTTCCCTTCTGAACCTGCACCCTGCTCTGCACGGGCCCCGCGCCTGCCCAGGGGGACCAGCCCCTGTAACCGCTCGCTGGTGTAAATTCTCCGCAGAACAGCCATGGCAATTTCACTCACTTGAGGCTGCAGCTACTGTTTAAAACACCACGTCCAAAAAGCTGCCGGGGAACTCTGAAAGTGGGGCCTCCCATAGCACCTACCGAAAGCAAGCAGGCCTCAGCCTTGCTCTCAGACCCATCTCCCCAGCCCCACGCCTCTGTGCGAGCTTCTGATAAGGCAGGGCGCGATGCACCAGCCCCGGCTTTTGGGATGATTTAAGTACATTTACTTGCAGACTCGGGTGTTAGCACCGCAGCGACATCCCACCCGTAACAGAGGGGGGTCGCGGTGCCGACCCTACACCGAGTAGCGGGACTAGGGAGCCACGGCCGGGCCGGGGAGAGGGGCGCACCCCGCCCGCCCCCCGCCCCCGCGCCCTACCTGACCCGTGCTGCTGGCGGAGGATGGCGGCCTGCCCGGGCGGCGGCGAGGCCGAGGAGGCGGCAGCGGTGGCCGCCGANACGTCGGGCGGCGCGAAGCGGGAGAGGACGCGCAGCAGCGCCTGGGCCTTGTGCTCCTGCGTCTCGTCGTCGCTGTAGTCCGCCACGCGGCACTCGTAGACACCCTCGTCCTGCCGCCGCACGCCCGAAAGCCGCAGCCGGTGCGAGATGTCGTTGCCCTGGACGCGGACCGTCTGCAAGAGAGCGCACCGCGGGGCGCCGCCTCAGCAGCGGCCGCCGGCCCCTGCCTCCCCCGGGGACCCTGCCCCCTCCCTTACCCCGCAGCGACCCTGCTCTGCTCGCTGCAGCCCCGGCAGGGCTCGCTCTCGCCCCAGGTACGTGTCTTTTGCTGTCGAGACTGCCGAGCCTGGGCTAATTCTCCCCCAGATCGAGTGCACCGGAGATTCCAGCCCAGCACCTCGCTGTTAAAGCCCCACTTCAGGGTCCCAAGGGGCCACCCAGAATCGGCCCCTGCTCCCCATCATCCCCACGCCACCACGCACCCCTCACCGCTAGCGCTCCGCCACCGTCCCCCCTGCGTGGCCGCCCCTGGCCTGGGGGTCCTCTCTCCCCTCTTCTCCTGCCCAGCAGACCCGCGCGGAGCCCCGCAGCCGTCCCGGTGCCAGGCAGCCTCCAGCCCGCACGAACCGCCCCGAACCCGACAGCTGGGGAAAGCCCAGCACCCCGGCGGTCTCCGCCCCGCGCCTGCTGCAGAGGGCCGAGCCCTGCTGGGCGCAGTGCCACCCGGCCGAGGCGGTGCCCTACAGTTCCGGTGCGGACCACGCTCCGGCGGGAGGGAACGGCTGCAGCCGCGCCTCAGCACCGCGGAGAGGGGCCGGCGTGCTCCGGACTGGGGCAGAGGCAATCCCGGGCCCGCATCGACGGGAAAGGGGCTCGTTTCCTGCAGGACAGGGAGAGAAGGGGGTCGCCACAGACGACCGGGGTTTGCCGAGGGCAGGGAAAAAAGCAAACGTCTGTCCTGCTGTGGCCCACAGTCCTTTTCAAGCGTGGCTAAGAAGGGCTGTAAGGCAAGCATCGCCTCCTCTCGATTTGCGAGGAATGAGACGTGACTGCTAAACCAGCAACAGATGGTAATGTTTCGACCGAGCCACGCCACACCGAGGAGGGGAAATGTGCCACGCTCCCGCCGTGCTGCAGGAGCGGGGCTGCCAGTGAGACCAGCTGCATTCGCGTGTCAGGGAAGGAGGGGGCATGCAGTAAATCCCATGTGTATGGGAGGAGGGGTGTGCACCACCCAGCTCCAGCTGCACTTACGCTGATTTTGGTTGCATCCTTATTTGTTACCTAAAAGAACAGAAAAAAAGGGGATTAGACTCAGCTCCACCAGCACATCAACAAGATGCTCATCTTCCCACCCCAGTGTGAGGACAGGACGTGGACAGATGCAGCTTTCTCCACTTGCCATTCACACAGCGTGTGCGTGGCTGGCATGGGGGGGAGTTCCCCAGGCGATGGGGAAGGCAGCAGTGCTCAGCTGGGGGGACTGTTTTGGTAAAGCTCCTGTGGTGCCCACAGAAGCGCTGCCTTCACCAAGGGTGCAAACAGCAGCCAAAGAAATGCTTGTTGCATGCTGTGCTGCTCAGAGTCACTGACAAACACTGGGGAAGATGCTTCACCAGCAGCATTAGCACAGCGGTGAAGTGCTTGGGCAGGCTGGATCCTGCACTGCTGGGGCAGAGCTTCAGTCCTGAAACATCCTGGGAGCAGGTATCACTCAGCAGGTTTCGTACTCGGTTATTTTTTTGTCTCCAGCCAACTACTGTAAACCTAAGTGATGCCTCAGATCTCACTGATGCGCCTCCCAGGGAGACGGTCATCATTCTCCAGGCATGCCCTGTCATCATTTATTGTAAAAGCAACTCACGGTTTTTATATAAGGTTAAAGAAGACATTTAAATCCAAGCGATTTATTTCCCTGTCTGACAACTGACTTACACTTTCCCCAGCTAGGCGGCATCGCATTAGCTCAGCGTCTATATGCTTTGCATCTCTATTTGAGCTCTGCAGGAAAACAAGTGTGCCACAGAGAGGGGAGCTGGCACAGGCATGGAGGCTGCCGTGGGGCACCCTGCCGGCACAGGGGCCCGGGGACTGGAGAGAATGATGTGCCCCACGCAGTAGGGCAACATGGCCTGGAAATCATGCTTTACCCCACTCCTTGTACAGCCCCATTTGGCACCAGCAAGGTGTCTTGCACTGGGGGGAGGCTGCAGAATGAACTGGCTTATGTTGGGGAAACGCAGCTGAAAAATTTAGATTAGAGCCTACCCTCATGCCAGGCGGCTTGGTAGGGGGAGGGGAAAGGACACGCCAGATTTAACTCTGCTTCATACATTTTAATTACTACATCCGACTGTGTGAAAATGTCTTGCTGAGCTCCAGATACAGACACAGGTGTGTACGTGCACCCCAAGAAACTGTGCATCTGTATATGCAGATTGATATGTACTTAACATACCAACAGAGAGGTGTATCCCTCATGCCTTTATCTGTTCTATCAGTGAGCAAACCTTTTACAATCATTACGACGAGCTCTCCCACCTTTTACAATGATTGCTAGCTCAGCCCATAGAAGCACTGTTTTTTGCTTGTCCCCACTTCATACTACAGCTATTTTTGACTGCCTCTCTTGGGTCCTCATTGCCAATTTTGCAGTGGGACATTTATAATTTTCTATTTACAATGCTTGAAGTACTGATGTTTTTTCCTGAGGTGAAGTCCCCCACGGTGCATGCCCTGTCCTCCTCCATCCCAGGGAGGGCCCAGGGACACCGGTGCTTCCAACCGCTTCCTGGCACTGGGTAGAGGAAGCGCTCCCCTCTCTGGGACTGCTGGGTTTATTTTGATCACCCTCTGAGCATGTTGCACTCGATGAATAGATATATCTCCATAGCACTGTATTACCTTGCTCCTGCTGCCGGGGACACTGATGGCTAATTCATGTGCAAGTTCTCTGGCTGGTTCTTTAAGGTACCACCACTGGATTTCCAAGGAGTAAGAGGTGGATCCGCTGGCTCGAAAAGCACAAGGCATCTCAATATCATCTCCCTCCCTAACAGTCACATCTTTGGGAACTTCAGTAAAGGTAGCTGGGAGGGGAAGATAGAGTTACAAGGGCTGGTTAACGGGAGAGATTAAAAGACAAGATCAGTCTTTTTCAGTGTAACGTGAGCTGTTTCGGTTCAAGGGCTAGGCGCTGACGAAGACACGGGTTTGCTGTAGCCCAGCGACCGCAGGATAAGCAGAGCATCCAGGACTGCGCACCCGGGGCGGGGCCGCCCCGCTCCCCGCCACCCCGCAGCCGCGGCTCCAGCGGAAAGGGAAAGTTTGGAGAGGATCTTAAAAACCCCTCGTTCTGCCAAGAAAGCCCTCGGCTGGATACAGGGGCACCAGTGTCCGGCTGCCACCTTCCCCAGACCCGGCGCGGGGCCTGTCCCGGCTGCGCGCCCGCTGCGCCCCGCTCCGCGCCGGCGGCTGCGAGGCGCCGAGCCCGCGCTGCCGGCAGCTGCGGCCGCAACAGTGCCACCTTGTTCTGAAAAAAGCCCCCCCCCGGCAGCGCTCCCTGCCCCCAGCCACCAACTCTTGCACAGGAAAAAGCGGCGGCGGGGACGCGGCTTGGAGCAATTGCCGGCAGGAGCGAAGCAGCTAGGGCTCAGCTGCGGACAGGGCACCGGAGCCCCGCCGGCAGCGGAGCCCCGCCGTGCCGGCAGCGAAGCCCCCGCTGCCTCCCGCCAGCGAGTTGTGTTCGGAGCGGCGGCTCACCGCGGGAAGAGGCAGAAGTTTCCTACTCACCAGTGACGATGAACAGCAGAGGTGCGTTGAACATCAGGTAACAGAGGGTGCAGAAGAGCCCCCGACTTTCCATCGCATCTATGTGGGCTGCGGGCGGGGGCCGGGCTCGGGGCGCAGCCGGGCACGCCTCAATCCATCGCACACAGCGGGGCTGGGTCAGGGCTCCTTCCCAAAAAGCCAAAGCCACCCGACTAACCGTGGTTTGTGGGGAAGCAAATGTAAAATCCACAGCCGGCTGCTCAAACTGGCTCGCAGGTGGAAGCGACGTTCCGGGGAATGAAGCGATAAATCTCCTCCCGGTTCTTTGCTCCGCCGCGAGTGGGATTCAACTGCCCTGCGCCGAGTGGGGGCTCCTGCTGTCCGCAAGCGAAGAGGCGACGCTGGGCTCCCCTCCGAGACCCATCACACTGACAAGTCTGCTCTCGGAGCTGGCGGGAAGGTCCAGCGAGGCGGCAGGGACGACCCTCCTCTCCCTGAGCGCCCGGCGTGTTCCCGTCGCGGCCCGGGCTCTGCCCCTGCACAGCGGAGGCGCGCCGCCANCCGCCCGGCACCGCCCCGCAGCGCCCGCGGCCCCTCGCCGCCGCCCCGGTCCGCCTCCGTCCGTGCCCCGCCGCCGCGGAGGGTGTGTGTCGCTGGGCCCCGGCGGCGCCCTGCGTGTGCCTACCGCTTTTCTCAACGTCCCGGCCTGGCTCTAGGCGTAACTGCGAGGTGCTCGAATGAAGAGCAACAAACTGCGTTTTGCTGGCGTCCTGATCCAGGTCTGGGTCTCCTCTCGGGGTGCATGCCCAGAGTTGGTTGTTCAGTTGCTGTCAGGCTTCCAGTTTATTACTTGTCAGAATACATTAAGGAAAAAAAAATATTGATTTGGAATACAGTATCATAAAAAGAAAATGATTCTGTGGATCAGCTGTTTCTCAGGGAAATGTCCCAATTAAAAAATAGAAGCACTCAAAAGTCAAGCCAGTAAAAGTCATTACAGTGAGTTACAGCCACAAGCAGAGTTTGATTTTTGCGGTAAGTAATGTGAGGGAGCTGTATTGTAGTACATTTGAGGTGCCTTTCTAAAATCTTTGCCTTTTTTTTTTCTGAAATGCCATTAAAAGTCACTTTTATTCAGCCACTACTTTATTTAATCACTGGGATGGCATGGGAGGTGTATTTTATGATCCACGGAAAATTTCCTTTGTATTTTTAATGGTTTCATTCTGTACCAGAATGCAAAGCTGGATGCATGAAGATTTCTGTGGAACAAATTATTTAGAAACATTCACTTTTTGAATAACTAAATGGGTCCAATTTTTAAATGGGTGCTAGTATCCAGCTTCCCAGCTAACTCCCTGTCTGGCCAGACTGCTGGAGGCTTAAGCCATTGGGCCCTGCCAGCTGCTGGCTCCCTGCTAGGAAAATCCACCCGCATGGTTTCCACCAGGAAGTTTCAGTAAAATTCACGTGATCCTGAAGAATACCGAAACTGCATCAAATCAATATTTCGTGTTGGAAAATTTTTTCTTCAGAGCATTTTCAGCCATTCCTACTGATCATATCATGATTTAAATCCTGCGACAGTCCTCTGGCAGGTCTATGACAACTTGCCTGAAGAGCAACTCCTTGCCTTTCTCTGTAGCCTTCACTGGGAGCCTAAATCCTGCCAGCAGGCAGAGGCCAGTTCTCCAGGCAGGGGGAGTCAGCCCCTGCCAATCATAAAAGCTTTTATTGTAATAACTATTAAACACCATTTAATCAAATAGTCTAATAATCACGCTTTGCTTTTCCACCCAAAAGCTCAGTGTGCTTCATGCAGTAAGTAAGCATCATTATTTCTTTGCACATATGGCCTTAAGCCATGTGGCACTGCAGTGAGCTTTATTACTGCCTTGCCGGAGTCCCCGCGTAGTGCTTCACCTACCAGGCCGCATGAAGGCAGGGAAAGGCAATCACGACAGACATACCTGAGGAAGTCAATCCAGCAGCCACTCCGCTCAGCAGCAGAAGTCTTTCAGTCAAATCCCAAGAATGGGTTAAGCTGGGTCCTCTGCTAGTAGGGCAATTCCACCACTCTGTGCCCTCTGCAGCAGGATTCATTAGAAAACTCCTAATGGGTAAACAGAATCAAATCAGAAGTAATTTTTATATCAAATTACTAGTGACAAATCATATTTGAAAAACTTTTACTTAAGTTTTTATTAAAATCGATGTTTAAAAATTTCTTCTGAAATTGCAGCATTGTGAAAATTTATAAAGGCTTGGAATGTAAAAATACCCATTTCATGTTAAGTAAGTTTTGTTTCTTAGATATAAAAAATAAGTAATAAAAATGAAAAGGAAAGGCAAATGCATTTAAACTTAGCTCTGTTTTAATAAATCTAAGGTTGTTATTGTAGTAATAGTGTTGCTGAAGTGAAGACAGTTTTATCTTGAATGCATCCCTCGATTTATAACATTAAACCTTCAGTTCTACTGTATTTACTACCCACCAAATTTGATTTTATATGTAGCAGCTGAACACTGAAGCACTGATATCTTTGTATTCAATTAAAGTAAGGAATTAGGAACACCAGCGTGTTTTTCACAGTCTTAAGTTAGAGTAATAACAAGACTCTTTTTATGTCCTCCTCTTCTACTAAAATTATAATGGGGGACTATTGTGCTCTACACTGACTAGCAAGTATTCTGCGCAAATCATTTTGCTCTTAGGATCATAACAACATTTGAAGCCATTTATTGATTCAATCCTGCCAGCAAAAGGGACTTCTATAAGTGCAGAAGCTATCACCTGCCTGCACTCATACCCCGAACAGGTGATAAACAGCAGGAATATCACAGGGAGAAGCTCCCTTTGTCGTTGCTGATCCTGCAGCATCATCCACACCACTGATTCTCAGTGAGATCAAGGAAACTATTCGGGTGCTTAAAGTAAAGGCTGTGTTTTGTTGATGACCATATTTTTTTGCTGTAACTGTCACTCAGATATTACATTAAGCTGCGTGGCAGATATGTAACAATATTTTACACCTAGGCAAACTGAAATTGGTTGTTTTTATGGAGAAATCCTATGGCATTTCCATAGCTTTCCACTTCCAAATCAGATTTTAGTCGAGAAGATTCTCTCTGCTGTAGGATAAGCCAAAACACAGCAGCATTTGTTCTGGCAACAAGACTCTTCATCACTTTGTCCACGTGACTACGTCCCTAAGCCATCCCCAAGGAGATGGTGGCAGGGTGAAGCTCTGAAGTCCCCTTCCTGGCTCCTGAGCAGCTTTCCAGGGAAGCCAGAAGGAGTCTGAAGGGACCATCGGATGAAACCAGCAGAATTCCTTCTGAAGGGTCAATCATCTTTGTCGTCTCTTAGTCCCATTCTCATATTCCACTGTTAGCCCAAATCTTCCTTTGATAGGAAATGCAGGAGCATCGCTGACCTCAGGAGGTGATGTCAATTAACAGCAGATGAGTATCTGGTGCTTTTAGCAGACACTGAGACTTATGGGACTGGTAATGGCAGACTGCTTTTGCTGTTGCTGGACCATGTTTTATAGCAACTCATGAAATCCCATAAGTGATTCCAGCACTGTGTAGCTGATGACATTTTAGAACATTTCTCCCTGTAATTTTTTTAAATGACTAGCAACTCCATTATTTGAATAACCAAAATACTTTCTAATAGCTGCTTGAGGAGCCTTTAATTCATACCCTGCTGCTTGGAGTTAATCCATTCAGAAATTAAAACAGTGCAGGTCACCTTTGAAAAGGAGAAAGCTGCAAAAATATCCAATTTTACACACACAAAGCATATGTGATGAGACATTTACTTTGAGTTGGTGTAAAAGCGCTGTAACATACTTGACGTGACGTGGTATTCCTACCATATTTAAGCAACATTTATCTCTGCCCTAAGTCCTCTGGCAGAAATAAGTTCTGTTCAGCACTCTATTCTTAGATTTTTGTCAGGGATTTTTTTTTCTCATTTTTCTCATTAGACTGACATGTTTTGCTTCTACTGATATAAAGTAAATGCTTTTGCAGATGACTCCTGTGAATGTGGAGGGCAGTCCTGGCCCTCCGCTCTTGCTGCGGAGCAGGCAGTGGAGCAGGCAGCGCAGCAGGCAGTGCTGCCGCCCGCAGCTCACAGGCAGTGTTCAAGCAAACTCTGGGGCTCAGGGTGCCTCCCCAGGAACCTGAATATGCTGATGGCATGCTGACTGGCTTCTAAAAACTGTATTATCTTTAGAAAATAGGTGAGGGGCAGAAGTGAATCTTGGATGTAAACAAACCAAAAAAGCAAAAGAGAGAGATGCTAAAATGTTCACATCTCTGCTTCCAGCACAGTGACCTTCACTGTGGAGCTTCTGCCTCAGAGTAGCTCATAACAACAGCCTGGCAGCTGCCAGCCCAGTTGCCTTTAAAATGTCACTGGTTTAACATCAAATCAAGAGGTATAATTGCATTTTTCCTTCCTTTTCCCACCCCCCAAATTCCAGCCCTGGTCAGGCCCAAACCAAACTGACAGCGTATTTGTGTTCCCATAAGAAGTCTGTAAAAGATCATAAAAGCTGCAAGTTCAAACGTCTGGACTGTTTTCAATATACATGATGACTTTCCTATTTCCCACCTGCAAGCAGTGGGCTGCACTGCCTTGAAGTTATTCCAGGATCCAGGTGACAGGCAGAAGTCTAATACAGTGTTTGAGAAAGAACTGATTTGTCTTATACTAGGAAATTCAGGGTTAAAACTGTCAGACTGTGCTGTCTCTTGGGTTTACTCATCCTTACTCTGGGCAACTGACATTTCCACCAAAAAGCTTCATTTTACTATCCATGAAACTAATTAAGGTAGAAAGCACGCTTCTGCATTCTGGCTAGGCACAGTTCTCACTTTATGCAGCAAATGCATTTTTAGTTGCCTTTAGTTTCTACTTTATCTAGCTTTCTTATCTGATATTCTTTGTTAAACGATCGAACAGTATGAGACACTCATGCAAGAACATACGGAAAGAGAAGGCAACATATTCCTAATAATGCAACAACAGCTCATCTTCTACTACACCATGCTTTTAATAAAATCAAAAGCAGTCAGAAAATCAGATTACTCCACACTGTAAAATTTATCTGAAATTTAAGGTCTATAGCCTGTTTCAATAAAAGACGTGATGCTGGCTGCCTAACACTTAGGCAGGAGTATTAGATGGCAAGAGAAGACAACATAAATTGTCATCTGTCAGGTCCATCAGCACGTGGGGTTGCCATGCAGCAGCTCATCCTGCAGCAGATCGGAGCCGCTGCACCTCCACTGCTGGGTGCAACCCCTGCATACGAAAAGGGATCTAGCAAATTTATTGGGAAGAGCTTGAATGATGTGGATCACCCAGAGGCAGAGTAGCAGAGTAAAAGCCAACTCAGCTCAGTCTTGGGAATTATAAAAATTACTCTGCTTTGCAGAAGTATACTAAATACAGGGAAGCAGCCAAGCTTCAGCATTACCATGAGAAGCTCTGACTCCAAGATGTCCCAGCAATGCCTGACGGTACGGAGGCAAGTATTGCTTGCCTCTGAAGTGTCCCTATCTACACACTGTGGTTACTCCCTTTGAGTAACATGTTTGTGTTTAACTTACACCAGGATCTTTATAAACTATATTAGATCACCATCTTGTAATATCTTATATCTTAAAGATAAGTATTCTAAAAAAATATTTTATAGATTATAAATTAACACTTGTCCCTCTTCTGGGGAAAAAGTAATATAATCATCCTTTGAAAGAGATAAACACGCTGACAAAACTCAAAATACTCCACGTTTGGGTCTACAAAATAATTTTAACAATTGTTTACCAACATCCTGATTCATCACATTCTTAAAGTGGTATAATTAATGGGGAATTGAAGCCAAAATATTATTAATAAAGACAGAAAAAGAACGCTAATAGAACTGTTACTAAAAAACCCGATGTTAAGTCCAAGAGAGAACACCACTGATTTAGGCAATACCTTGTATTTCCCACTGGGCTGACAGAAACTAGTAACATCTCCCACACAGAAAATTGACATATATTTGACCTCAAAGAACTCCCAGCACCTCATATGGAAAAAAATCCATATAAGAAACCAACAGATCAGACAAAATCTGCAGCAACCTCTTAAATGCTTAGGCCTCAGTTCTGCAAGTGTTTCTGTGTGAGCTGCAATGTAAGTGCCTCAGCAATCTGCCAGCTCCTAATGTAAAGGGTGAGGAGATGAACCTACTGTGCAAGATTTTAGAGAAAGATACATGTTTTCCATGTGTAAAACTGGAGAGTTTGCTTTACTTTTTAAAAAAGCTAAGATTTTTCTCCTTTCCTTTTTATTATTTGCATTGCCAGGATCACATCATGCTAGGCTCTCCACTAGTACAAAGCTAGAAAGTCAAAAGATTTAGAAAATCAAGTCACATCTATCCAGTTTTTCAAGAGACACTCAATGGATGACTGGAGAATTAGTATAATTACTGCAGTATCACAGATACTAAGCAAATAAGGCCTGATTAACTAGAGGTGGGACAATGAGTTTTATTTGCTTAGAATGCATTGATTTCTTTTCCTTTTTTTTTCCTAATAATAAATACTTGCTAAACTATTGGAAGAAAAAAACGTTGCTGTTAAAAAGTCACCTCTTGCATTCCTCCAGTCAAGAGCTGAAGCTAAAGCTAGTATGAAAAAATTTTGATTAAACAGTGTTGCATTAGGTTTCCTGATTTGGCTGCTAGGTAGCTCACAGAAACAAGCCACTATGGCAGAGCGGATACTGCTCTTGCAGAAGAAGTGAGGGAGAAAGCTGAGCCAGCAGGACTTGCAGCATCCTCTGCAGCACAACGGCCTCTGTTTTCTGGCCTCACCACGATGATTATCCAGGTACGGGGGGTAACCTTCCTGTGCTCACCTGTGGGCCTTTTGCCAGGACCAATTGTTTTAATAACAGGTTAACAGGTTTATTTTATATAGATCTATATTTCTCTCTCTCTTTATAGTATATATATAGATACTCAGTGTTGAGAGTTGTTGTGCTTTAAATGACTTATAAGATTTTCGATATTAAATACCTTTATAAATGCCACTTAAGCTGTGAGAACATAGGGGAATACTCCAAATGGACACGAGTTACTGCAACTGTCAGCTGGGGATTTAAGTACATAGCACACCAATGTCCTACATCTTTGAATCATGGGTGAGTGAGATAGCAAGAGAAAAGGTGTTGACAGTGTGAATCTGGCTAGTTGATAAAGCTAAAATCATGACCTTTGTTAAATCAGTGCAATCAGAAAAGGTACAGAAACCCCATCTTTCCAATTAATACTAGAGCATAAAAGAACAGAGTGCAAGAAAAAGAAAAGTTCAAGTAGAACAAAAATGTTATGCTATATATAAAACACACACAACACGGAAAATCATATTAGGCACAAACATCTTGTATTGAACACACCGTATCTGAGCTGACGCACAGAAAGGCTTCTAAGTATTCAATTAATTTTCCTTTACAGCTCAAGACTGTATTTTTATTTTTTAAGGAACTATCTGCAGCTGCTCTCTGCCTAAACCACAAAAACCTATCCACTTAATAAAAGAATGCAACACAAGTCATTGAAGCCAACAGTTTCAAAAAGCATCCATTAATTTTGGATGCTTCTGGTTTTAGACGTCTCCCTTAATGAGCTTGAATGTAAACACGCTCTTAATAATTCTGCCAAAAGTAGGCTAATAAGTCGATGTCTTCATTTATCAGCTGAAACACCTGACCTCATGCTGTACAGATGAATTAGATGCTCTGACTTAATCATTTATATTACTTTTCTTTATATGAAATAAAAAGAAACTTTGGGCCAGATTCCCTGTTCTGTTCCCATTTCTCCCAGCAACCCTGGCACTGGGAGAAAGCAGCCTGGATGGAGATGCCAGCAGAGCATGTCTGCAGCCTGCAGCAGCCTGCCTGAGAGGGGGTCACCTCCACACCCCTCTCATTGCAGCACGCGTTTGTTGGAACGGAGAAGGGAATGTGAAAGGACGTGTATTTTTCAGTTAGCAGCTAACCCTTTCATCAATAATGTATCTCTTCAGCCTGTTGGTGAATCAAACCGCTACCCACTGCTTCAGGAAGACTGTTAGAGACTATGGCTCCTAAATTAGAATTGAAATTACTATTTTGTTCAAGCAGGATCAATTACTTGCTAGTGTCTCCTCAGTGCTCACTGTAGTTAGAAAGCCGCAGGGCTGACGCACATGGAGGAATAAGTGCTGATCTGGGAGGTGACACTGTGGAAGTTTGGCTATGGCCTGTTGATACATTAACATTTTATGGCCATGGTAGGAAGGACTCAGACTGAAGAAAGATCCATCCAGAAAATTGAACAGCTTATCCCCAAAAATGAAAGAAACCAGTCAGCGGGTGTATCAGGCAGATGCTGGCAGTCACTTGTGAAGGGCTATGTTCAGAGCTTGGAAATAAGGACCGCTCCAGCGAGTGACCTGAGAAACTGATAGATGTGAGTGATGCCTCTCTCTGCTTCTCGACTTCTGGCTGGGAAGGTTGGAGCCCGCTCCTGGCCAGGATGAATTTTCTCTTGGGTAATTTTCCTGCAGCCCACAAGCCTAAAGCAATTTTTCCCAAAGGAGAAAGAGTTGCACAGCCCCAAAGAACCAACAACATTTCAAGAATTTATGGGATTTGAGTCACTTGCTTGGTCACAAGTGGCCCAGAAATAGGAGCCTCTCATCCTCCAAAGAGATTGCGGCACCAGAGTACCCGGGGAGATGCTGCCACAAGCAAAGGAAGGAAGATGGGAACTGAAAGGCAGATCTCTCTTAATTCCACATCCATCTTTTATGGACTCTGATGTTTTTCTCAGTGTTCTCAGGGAAATGAGATTAAAAATAATCCTTTCTCACCTCCCTTCTCCCAAGATCTGAACTGGTTAACTTCTGACAGGGGTTTTCTGTGTCAGCCCTTTGCACAGATTCTAACAGGGAACACCAAAACCTAACCTTAGCAGCACATTTGATATGTGTGGATTAGAGGTTGTGCATTACAGGGTGGTAACTAATAATCAATTTTCAGCAGACAGGAGCTTGTCAGGTGGAAAGAGGGTGGGCAGAAAATACTGGCTATAGACAAAGCACAATACTTAGATGAGGTATTGAACATATGGGAAGATGGATTCAAGGAAACGCACAGGAGAGTTTGACTTTTACAAAAATTTAAATAAGGTTTTGCTGATTTAAAATGATAATGACCAGTGTAGAAATACACAAGTTCCAGCAATTAATCTGCAAAAGCATCCTGGAAAAGAGTCTCAGACAAAAGATCTTCATGAAATGAATCCTTAGAGGTGAGCAAATAGTTCTAACAAAGTGTTTCGTGGACAAATAGTTCTATTTGCAGAGTTTTAGAAAAAAATTGCAATACACATTTGTTCAAAGTGCCTCCTGTTAGGGATAAGCATGTGTTGGACTTCAGATGCTTCCCTGTGAAAGCTCTACTGACTGTCAGGAGGCTAATTTAGGTGATAACACGTAGATAACAAAATTTGGGTGCATGAATATGTTTCTCCCTTCCTTGTCTCTCATGTACTTGTCTATGTGGGTAAAAGTCCTGATGCTCAGATGTGACTTTGCTCTGACTTAAGCCTTCTACATGGTGAAAATTTTTGAGCAGAATGATTATTTCTCAAGCTGTAATTCAGTCATGTCCAGTTCACTGCAGGCAGTCATTCAAACGCAAAGGCAGGTATCCAGGTGAATTGGAAAGGACAGGCTTCATAGCATGCTAGGAATTAATTTGTCTTTCTGGGACTCGGGCTGTACAGATGACATTTGTGAGGTATTTCAGCTGGTGGGCAGGGTAACCTCCCAGTGGGCAGTGGTCACGGTGCTGGGGGACTGCAGCTCTAGCCCAGCTGTGCCAAGGCACATTCTGTCCCAGCCCCAGGGACCTACAGCCCACTCAGGTCAGCACCCACCTTAAGCATATTGCAACCAACAGGAAGAAGATAAAGGTACGTATTTGATTAGCCACAGAATAAATCATATCACTAAGCAGAAAGGTATTTGAAATAAACAGCAACAACTGTATACAAATGCTAGAATTCAAATATTTACAGCTACTTAAATATTAAGGCTTTTACTTCACTAATCTGAGATTAACCCACCATGTAAAAATAGATATTTGTTTAAATAAATTGACTACACTGCTAGTTAGAGATAGCGATTTCCATTGTTCAGGAGGTTGCTTTATTTTGATCTTTTTTGGGAGATAATCCTCATAATCCTGTATAAAGTTGACTATAATATGTGTTCTCCCTTAGAGCTCTTTGCATACAGCAGCGATCCTGCTACCACTCGCTAGTTTCTGCTTCTGTGGGGTTCAGGTTTTCAGGAGGAAACCGGGAAGCAGTTATGAAGACGTTAACTGCAGTGATAACCAGAATGGATTCAGCCACAATACTGTCAGCAGATGAACACTGCAAGGAAAACTCTAAGCACTGATTACAGTTTTCTATCCCAGCAAAATCACTATTTTTCTTATAGCTGTGTGTGCACTCATGGTCTATTCCAGTGCTTCCAACTTAAGCACCGTATGTGGAAGTTCAGTCTGTTTTCCCAGCATTATTATTCTGGGTATGAAAGCTCTACATATGATGTTTTCTGCTTACCTATTTTTATTGCATCTTTCTTAGCAATAAAGCCTCTCTGAGCTGTGCTTTACACATCAGAACAAGTCCGTTGGCCAGATGGTTGCTCTAATAAATGGGAAGAAATGTCAGAAGCACTTTTGCATACCTGGGCAGTGAGGCGCACCAGTCCTGCTCCTCGCTGCCAGCGCCGGCCGTGGCATGCCGGGGCTGAGCATGCCTTGCTTTCTCGGCACAAGAGCAATAGGCACAGGGACAAAGACCACCCCTCCGGGGACGATCACTGCACTGGAGAGAGGCTGCTTTGCACTGCCTGAACTATCTGGCTGTGTCTCTGAGACCCGCTCCCAAGAGCCAAAACCTCATCAAAATGTTTTCTGTGTTTTCTTCCTGGATGGCACACATGGCTTTTGTTATAAACACTACACCCAAATTTCAGAGACAGCTTTGAATGGGAAACTCCTAGTTGGCTTTCAAAATCATAACTTTACCATGCTTCATCTTATACTGATTATCAGCATTACATTATCTGCTTGATAGGGTATCATTTTATCTTATGGGTGATGATTCCTCACTGCTGCTTACGATTTTGTACAAAAAACTTTCTGCCATTAAGGAAGGCATCTTTTGAAGTCCAACTTCACGGCCTTGTTTTGTGGATAAGAAATGCCAACTCAAAGAGGCAGGATTGGCTGGCTGATGAGACTCTGGTGAAGTGCGTCACAGTGAATCACAGATTAGCTAATGATTATTGAAGATCCTGATAATAACAAGCAACATTTTTTGCATTAGGAAGCTCTATAGTTTCTCTGTCAATGCAATACCATCAAGTCAAAAGCAGATCTCTGGAAACCAGAGGCCTGAAGTTGGTAATGGTAGTCATAGCTAAAAGAAATCGTATTAATTCATTTTTTAAATAATTTGTACGTTCCAGCATGGCCCTACAGAAAGGGGAGAGGTGCTGTGGGAAGGAGGAGGGATCTGCTGGAATAATCTATGGCTTTCTGCATGTGTGGACAGTTACCAGCACCTAAAGCAACCCAGTGGAGGGACGGGCAGGAGAACTTGTTCAGAAGCCAAAAAAAATGAAGCTCTTTGTTACCCCAGAGAATCACCGGGGCTCATGGGGGAAGAGTGAGGCCCTGGATAGCAGAAACATGGGAGATATTCACTCTCTGGGAAATTCTCTGTTGTGCCCAACCACCCTGGGAAGCAGCTGCGGGGGGAGTGATGGATGGGATACAGGGACGTGGGGCGCAGGCAGTGAGGCCATGGTGGCCTCCTGAGTGGTGGGTAGCTGCAGCCTGTGGGCACTGCTCTCATGAAGCCTCCAAAAGCTTTCACCTTTTCAGGGGTAAGGTTAATACCAGAGATGATTGAAAAAGCAGGTAAATTTCTCCTTCCAATGTAACTGCTGTAATAATTTATGTTTTTAAGATACTGTCATCTTTATTTAGTTTTTCTTGCAAGATATCTTTTGTTGTTGTTTTGCCTGTAATTGGATCAACCTCTACATCCAGCAACAAAGAATTCAGTCTTCTTGGCAGTTATTTTTGACCTTTTCTTGAGCAATAGCTGATAGCTTTCCAGACTCTTTGTCTAATGATAGAGGTTAAGCTAAGACTAAAATGTTCACCTGATTGCACTTGAACTTGTGGCTTACCCAGGTAGAAAAAAAAGCTGCACTTTTGACATAGAGCTGCTTCCAAAAACATTGAACAAGTGTTTGGGCTATAACTTTATATGCTATTAAGTTGTATTACACAGAAATTTTTCTACAATATTCCACATAGACTGAAAACTTCCTTTGTAGTTTATGAAATGTTAATACCATAGCATGAATTTATATAGGTGCATAATTAGAAATGATAGCCTGGGGAAAGAAATCTTATTTATAAAGTTAAATTTGTTAAATTAAAAATGCAGCTAATGACTCACCTTTTACTCTCCAAATATATTAGATGTCTGTATTTTTATGAATTCTGCAATGTAGCTGATAGGCTTTAGTATAAACCTGATAATACATGAAGGCACATTACATGAGCGAATGTTTTGGATGTGGTGAATCCACTGTTAATTATAGAAAGGCCTTCTTACAAATCTAGGATACCATCTGTCCTAAAACTATCCTTTAGCTAGCTCTCTGCCTGCATTCTGTGCAGCTGTACTTTGCCATTGCATTCAAAATAAATAGGAGTATGCTAGAGTACAAGTTAATGAATAAATGACAAATTACTAAAACTGTCTGACCAGATTATTCAATCTCTTCATCATGAGTCAGAAATTCTGCTTATGTTTCTTCATCATCTGCATTTACATGTGTATGCTCCCTCAAAGCACGCTTTTTTGTTGTCATTGTTATTACACATTTTAATGGTTGGTTAGATTTGTCAGATTTTTGCAAATTCAATGAAATGCCAGATAGAGAAAGCACATGAAACGCAGCATTGTTTCTACTGAAGACTTATTGTTATTTCCACATTTGACTTGTGCTGGTGTTGAGAGACAGAGGGAAGGAAGAAGGTGTTCCTGATACCGCATGCTAATGCTGCCAAACTGAATGCCAACGATCCTTTCTATCTTGGACTCTGCAATGTTTTTTGTTTTATCCCTGACTTTGGATTGGAGGTTTTGTGAGTCTTTAGTTTAACACTCTTGTGTGCAGAGACTGTATCTTATCTCCAGGACAAAGAACCACATAAACCTTTGGTTTAGGTAAACAGTAATGGTGGGGATCTGTTCCTTGAGTAGGACATTATGGAAATACCAGCTTGGAGTGGCATGGGTAGCCTGTTTTTTTAACCCAGCTGCTCAGTGTCATGATTCATCTCTCATGGCTGATTATCTGAAATTTTCTGGCAGGTGCTTGGTGGGCACTACAGCATTCATGTTTAAAAACCCTGCCTTGCTCGTGCCCATAACTAATTCTTTCTAGACCTTTAGTGATGGTTTTCCCCTCAACCCAAGGAGTAAGTTTCTCTTCCATTCCTGTAACAAACCCTGGCTATTTTTTATATAAATGTTACTATTTACATTTGTTATGATTAGTAAGTGCGGAGGGTGCGAGGCCTCCTAATGGAATTGAGTGGCTCCTTTACCCAACCGTTTCAGCAGGAAGAGGCTTTCAGGGCACTTGGTATTGGCTAACTCCACTGGGGCCTTCTTCCAACTTGGGGTGAGCCAGGAATGTCACACAGATGCATGTACGAAGCTGTAGCCCCTGGCTGCGACAGTGAGGGCCAACATACCTCGTGTATCTGAGTGGGTGGGCCAGAGCGGGTTGGGGCAGGTAGATTTGGGTCATTTCTTCCAAATTGTTATACAAAAATTGTGTATTTTTAAACAGTGGTTTAGAATCTATGGGAGTCACCCACATTAGACAGCTAATAACCTCCATCCTACAGGCGCGATGGAGAAGCCCCTGTGATGGAGAAGGAGAACTAGCTCTTCCCAGTCTTAACTTCAGCCCCTTCATCTTTTGCTCCTTTCCGCATAACAGTATCTAATCACAGCATTATAAATCAGTTCTGTCTCAGGGTCATCATTTTCTCTGTTCTTTGACCCTTGGTAGATGAGAGCCTTTGCAGGCAGTCACACCTTCACTGGAGATGGACACACGCTGACTGATACTGTTATGAGCAAGAGTAGACCTACGCACCATGCTAGACTCACGCTGGCTTCCCTTTTCCATCGTCATCAGCCGAGTGCATTTTTATACCCTATTGAAATGCACAAAAATACACTGTCCAATTTGACAAAACTTCCAAGTAATTATAAAGTACTTCTTGCAATTTCCTATGTAATATCCTTTCAAAGTTGTCCTGTTTTCTTTCTCTTTGAATGCATATTCAGAGCAGGCAGATTTGTAGGCACACAATGAGAAGTTGATTTTGAAAAGAGGTAAATAAACTGCACTGGCTGGAAAAGAGCTTCTTGCTGCCCTTGTATTATGATGTGCACACAACTTGCTACAAATTCTTTACTTTGCATTTCATCAGAATATGCTGCCTTTGGCTGGGATAAAGTTAATTTTTTTCATAGTAGCTGGTATGGGGCTATGTTTTGGATTTGTGCTGGAAACAGTGTTGATAACACAGGGGTGTTTTCATTATTGCTGAGCAGTGCTTACACAGAGCCAAGGCCTTTTCTGCTCCTCACCCCACCCCACCAGCAAGTAGGCTGGGGGTGCACAAGAAGCTGGGAGGGGACACAGCTGGGTCCAAAGGGATATCTCCCATGCCATATGTCATACTCAGCATATAAAGCTGGGGGAAGAAGAAGGAAGGGGGACACGTTCGGAGTGATGGTGTTTGTCTTCTCAAGTAACCGTTATGTGTGAAGGAGCCCTGCTTTCCTGGAGATGGCTGAACACCTGCGTGACGATGGGAAGTAGTGAATGAATTCCTTGTGTTGCTTTGCTTGCATGCACAGCTTTTGCTTTACCTATTAAACTGTCTTTATCTCAACCCACGAGTTTTCTCACTTTTACCCTTCTGATTCTCTCCCCCATCACACTGGGGGGGAGTGAGCGAGTGGCTGTGTGGGGCTTAGTTGCTGGATGGGGTTAAACCATGACACACAAACATAAAAGAAATTGCTAATCCTGTTCACATTTCCTTTTGATGGCTATATAAAAGTAATAGCCAGGGTGCCAAAAAAACCTTCTATTTATTAAGGTGAAAGGAGGACTATTTTGCAAACAAAGAGAAATAAACAGACTGCAGTGAAATGTCTGCTCCTTTTCCAGAGGATATACCTTCTGCATGATTCCTAACTTTAGGATGACTCTGAGAAGCTCTTAAAATGGGTAAAAAAATTCTTGATTTCAGATTTCTGTCACTTTATCTCACTATTACACCACTCCAACACTAAACAGGGTAAGTGAAATGCTGTACAGTAATGTTGAAATTTAATTCAGGGAATCTGACCACACTCTAAAAAAAAAAAAAAA